>CM022479.1:2453736-2482989 GCA_011952105.1 Coreoperca whiteheadi
TAAAAAAAAAAAAAAAAAAAAAAAAAAAAAGGAAAGTACTTAGGAAACTGAAAGAAAAGCCCTCACTAACACCTTGAAACAGCAGGGGGGGGGCATCTGCCACGCCACTCACACACTGAAAAACACCAGCTTCAGGGCAATGGCTATCCTTATTATAGAAATAGTTCTATATGTGTCCATTCATAGAAACACAACCTAAAGAACTTTACCAGAAACAGTGAAGACAGACGTCTGGTCACAGAAACCTCATCCACCTCTGGTTTAGTATGCTGTGGCCTTGTCTTTACCCTCACACAGGCCTCTATGGGGAAAAAATGGCATCCTTTTAATCCAGACTTAGAGTCTTTTCATGTCCACAAAAAGACCAATTTCTTTAAGAATGGCCAATCTTTGGTCATTTGGGTACGAGGAAATGATACAAATACTTTGACAGAGGTCCCAGTTCAATGTGTAATGGTCTGGAAAAGGGTACACACACTAGCCTGGCCTCCTCTCTGCCTTTTCCACAACACAACATAATGCCTCAGTCACAGACGCCGAGTACTATAGTGGACGAATGGGGAATCTCTCTTCAGTTCAACGCTGTTCAAGAGCTACGTACATGCAAACACACAAAGATTTGGAAGTGTGTAAATGCAAACCCAGTTACCTTCCTTCTCTAAAGCTTGTCATTGAGAGGAGCGACATGAAAGTATTGTCAGCGTGGATAGGCCCCGCTCCTAAACAGTATTATTAGATTAATTTCCTCACTGTACAGGGTCAGGCAGCTAAAAAAGGCTTCTCTGCTATGGAACTGATGTGTGCGCAAACAGCAGCGTTCCACCTCTGCCTGCTACCAAACAAGGTGTGAATTGGTCGAGCTACACCATAACTCCACGGAACCGTGGTGGTAGCAATAACTTCCTCGGGAAACAGCAAACATCTCTCAGACTGTCTTGTTTTCTAACTTTCCGTCTTTTGCTTTCCTTTCAAGTCCTGCTCTGCAGTTACACAAAACAGCTGAGGTCTCCAAAAAGCGACGAGCGCACCACAGGACCGACCACGATGGAAACTTGCTCAGTTCGATAATCCTAAAACTATTCTAACCGCTGTGTTGTTATGAATCCGACTGCTTTTTCATTCGGCTTTCCAACCGCCTTATTAGCTGGTAATGATGTCTACTGTGTGTGTGTGTGAGAGAGATGTCGTGTGAGCGGGTGAGTAATATGTTACCAGAAAGACAGAAAGAAGAAGAAAAAAAAAAAAAAAAAAAAAAAAAGGAGACAAAAGTGTGCACGTTATTATTCGGATCTCCAGGACCAGAAAAGTCGCAAAGGGTTGCAGAGAAAGCTGCAGCTGAACGGAAGAGATGACTGAACTTTTTAACCACAGCTGACTCTGGTCACCTACCAACCAGCCTGCTTGAGACTAATTAGAGGGAGAGCCCATGACTGGGAGCAATTTGCCTCGCCAATATTTTCGAGCACTAAGTTACTGAGTGACTGAATAAATAGCAAACAGCAGCACATGAGGAAATGGGGTTTGGCAGGAGAGTAAAGAGTAAAGAGAAACGCAGGCCATATCTGAGTTTTTACACTTTTGTTGCTAGAAAATGTCCTGAATCATGACAAAAAAAAAAAAAATTATAAAAACCCAAACAACTGCAAGATGCAGCACTCGGAGGGTCCAAACATCGAGGCCCAGGGAGACGGTGCTTTCACGTGTTTGTTCTTTGACGCTATCTGGCTTGTCATCTCGCAGTGTCCTTGCTGCCAGTGGACGTTGACCCCAGATTGTATAGAAAACAACAGAGACCCCACCTAAAGACATGTCACCAGAAATCCCCAACTATCCAATCTGAAACACTGAAGAACACATCTTTCATGTTTCTTGTGCACTAAATGAAGGACGTAAGTGCAGATAAGATTGGTGATTTCGATGGATTCGAGCTCAGACGTCCGGTTGAGCTAAACAACTTTCCCGCAGCTGTAAAGGGACTCAGTACCGATGTGCGGCTAGATGCTCTGAGAAAAAGCCCGGTGTTACAAAAGAGTCACCTTCACCCCAAGCAGAGAGAGGTGGGGGTACTTGCAGAGAGTTAGTCAGCAGTGATTTCTCAGGTTCGGCGCCCGCCGGAGGGACGAGCAGGAAGCAATGACGCATGTCACAACAGGAAGTGTGAGCGAAAGACAGAAAAACAAATGCACTCGGCTGGAGTGTTTGCTTCTGACTGTGAGTGTGTGAGTGTGTGTATGTGTGCGCGACTGACCAGCAGGTGGTCTCTGTTTTATGGTGACCTTAGCCCATCTCTTTGCCATGAAGCCTGAGTACAATGCGCTGGCAACTGCTGTAGAGGAATCCCACAATGAGGTAAGCGGTCGCACTGACTGTCCAATCTACCACTGCAAAAAAAATACAAGGAGACGAAGTTCAGACTTCACCAAAGCCTCTCAACTCCTGGCAGCGTGTTATTGCCTGTTCTAGCAATCTCTTGAAACATGTCCATGACAACAGCTGTGACCTCACATACACACACGCCTTTTGAGAATGGTTATGTAACAGCATGTGTTACTTTTAATGTAAAGAATTTATATTTTTTAAATCAGTTCTGCTTTTATTATGCAAAAATAACCGTAGACAACAAAAAAAGATAAGCATCAAGGTTCCTTCTTGACCAAGGAACTAATTGTTTGACATGACAATCCCAACTCAATGTCCACTTACTAGCTTTTTCCAGAGCTTATCGTATCTATACATACAAAGGATATATGTATGTAGACACGAGAAATGCAGAGACTGTACATATTTCTGGTTTCTGTTGGAAAAGTGTCTTTTCTCTGGAGAGAGGTCAGGCTCAGATACAGAAGAAGAACATACCATGGCTGGGATTCAGACAGTTTCGCTGATTGCGGATAGCGTTAACAAGACTAAGCGTCAACAGGTGGACTTCGACGGTGCTCTGAGCCAAATGCCAACATCAGCAGGCTAACGTGCTCACGGTGACCAAAAACTTAAACTTTTGACCTGATGATGGCGCTGGAGGAAAAGTAGGCAATCACCAAAGTTATTATTAGGAAACATCTTCTGGGCACCACGAATGTTTGTTAAAAAAAAAAATGGCTGTCCAATAGTTTGAGATATTTCAGTCTGGACCGGCTGACATTACCACCTCACCTTGACAGAAAAACATCATTAGGTCAAGAAAATAGGTCGAGGCAGAAATAGTCAGACATATGTGAGATGTGCTGGAGTGAGGGACTGTGGATCAGGATGGTGCTGATAGCAAATACGAGGGGATGTACTGAAAGACTTTTCCATAATCTGACCAACTGATCAGGTTATGTGCGTGCAACAGGAGCCCCAGCCCATCACCCCACTGGGACACCCCAGCTGCAGGTTGTAAGTCAATAAAAAGCTTAAAGGAAGAGTTCAAAAGGTTATCAGCCTTCAGGGCTTATTTAGGGAGCTCCAAAGACAGCTAATGAAGACAGAGAGGAGAGCACCAGACCTCACCACACAGGGCCGTGCAGCTATCAGCTCCGGTCACGCTGCTCATTTCCTGGACGGAGAACTCCACTGACATGCATGACTGAAGAGTCTGGAGTACAGGGTTATGCAACTCTTATATGCACTAGGGTCTAGTCGACTGCAAAAACATCCATTGAACCATAAGCAGACAGTTATTATAGCATCTAGCTCCATCTTTGTATACCCCCCCCCCCCCACCTAGTCTCGCCATCATTGGTCTCCCCTTAAACCCCCTCCTCCACCTCTGCCCGTCACTGTCTGTGGCCCCAGGAAACACACACATCCATGCACAATTACACCCCAGGGTGGGGCGGGTAGGGGTTCAATGAAATCCTGTCTCATGTGTAGCTGTGCATCCACGAATGTCACCGCCCTCGTGTGTGTGTGTGTGTGTGTGCGCGCATGCGTGTCAGGAAGAGAGTTTTGACTGAGTAGGTAATCAGCGGCGAGCAGGTGGCTAAGTCTTCCCTCAGGAAAACTAAACCCAGCAGCGAAGACAAACATATTATAACATCTGCCACATTAGCTCAACAGAAGAAAAAAATAAATAAATAAAAATATTCAATATGCATGGCAACATAAACAAAAAGAAATGCCACATTCTCATCCACTCAGCTGTATTTAAAGTTTAAAAAGTTGTAAGTGAGATGAAGGATGGCAGGCAACATTAAGTCTTGTTTGAGGTACAAAAAGGTCAGCTTATGTTAATCCTATGTAAGATATACAGTATGCGATGATAAGTTCTTGGGCGAATATTGTTTCTCCGTGTACTGGATAACTAGCATGCAGGATTACAACCCCTCTGCTTTTCAGTGCCCGTAGAGATTCTGGCACTGCTGAGCCTCCGGAGGGTGAAATAACTCTGATCCAGCAAAGAGTTTCTGCTGATTATGGAAAGTGTGATGATACCCACCAAACGGATCTGTAGATCTTTTGGGAGACGAGTGCAATTTTAACGTGTGTGCGTTTGGATCTGTGGTTGGAGATATCTCGGCTGGAGTGAATCCATAACACACACACGGGGACATACGGTAGGTGCATATACAGACAAACATACAAACGAACGCAATTACATGCCAACTGCATACCTGAACAGTCACGTGCACACGCACCAACACACGGCTCTTTGCTGCAACTGCAGAGCCTGAAGGCAAGCAAAAAAATGCAAGGAGAGAGAAAATACCCCCCCCACCCCCTCACTGTGGTGATGAACACATTCCAGACACACAGGCATGGATACAATCGCATACTGCTGTCCTCCGTCTGCTACAGAGCCACCACACGGGCGCGCACACACACACACACACACACACACTGGTGGGAGGGAGAGTGGTCGCTGTGGAGTCGCCTCAATGGCTAGGCCTCACTGTTGGCTTGGATACAGGAGTGTTTTACTCACTCACACACACCACGTTTGTTGTACTCACATGTACAAAACACACTCACAAACAGGAGTCATTCTCCAACTGTTAACCCTGTAGAATCCTTGATTTCCTCTCCACTAACAGAGAGAGGTGCTCAAAGTCTAAAGAGCGGTGATGCAAAAGTGAGTTTCTGTTTGTTTTAGCCAACAGCCTGATGTGATATGCCCTACACATACAGGCTTAAAACCATGCATGTTATTAGAGAGAAAGGAGAGCGATTTGTCAGATCTTTGCCCCTTATCAACGCAGCAGGAGATAAACCGAAGCACCTCTGCCACACTTGCCTTTTCTGCTTGTAATAAAAACCATCAGCGTCAAACTTGTTAGGAGGTACTGTACATCCACTCTGCCGCGCAGCTTCTCACCCTGTTACAGAGAGAGAATGAAAATAGTCCTGGAGCAGAGCTGCCAAATGTTATAATCAAGACCAGTATTTTTAGATTTGGCATTCCATCTCAAGGACAAGGAAGCACAGGCAGGGACACAGAAAGAGACAATAGCTACCTCTATTATAATGGAGCATTTCAATTGCTCTGTATGGTTTTTGCTGATCCTCTTGCTAAAATCCGATGTCAAAGATATTATTACCAATGAATGACTGAATGCATTTACATAAACCGGCCACAAATAAAAAAAACGCTTAACTCAGTGAAGACAGACAAAAATCAAGTGTTAAGTTTGCTGTCGATACCTGCCAGAGCAACAAGCGCCCCCACCCCCCTTTGTAAAGTACACAAACGCAACCCCATGTCGACACTCTGCAGGCACTCTGATCGGCTCAAACAGGACAGAAGGTGAAGTTTACTTACATGAAGTACATGGGTCGGGCGGTGAGCTCTTACACTGGGTCTCTGGAACACGGGAGAACCAGAGTCGCGGGTTGCTCTGAAAGAAGCAGGTAGGAGCGCCGAGTCTGCTCGGCTGCTTCCAGCTGGCACAAGAGTCAGTGTGCCGGCAGGCGTGTGGTGTGTTCCTCTGTGTGTGTGTGCGCGAGCCAAGTGAGCCCTAACCTGAGCGTCTTACTGCTTCTTAGGCTCATGTGCTCCCTTACGTCTCCTCCCACTACGGAGGACGACTCCACCCACTATGTCTAGAAGCAGGAATAGAGTTGGGAAAGCAGGAAGCAAGAGCTTTTCCTCGTAGTCACGTGATCTTCCCGACACTTTCTCATCACCCCGTCTTGCTTTTACAGTGCCATTTCCACTACATGTGGCAGTGGCATACAGGAAATGGAAACAATGAGCATTTTTTGTTTTTTTAAACCCTGCTGATGCTGCGCCACATGAAAAAGTGGGTAAAGTAGCACCAGTGATCATCATGTAGAAAACAATCTACATAGACACAAATCAGTTTCATCAATGCACACTTTGCTGTGCTTTTACAGCCATAATTGCTATTGTCTCTCATGAGAACTACTATGTATCCTTCCTGTTCACAAGAAGGTTTTTCCTGGGACAGACCGAGCAGCAGGTGTAGCGGAATAAAAAAATACTCCCTCTAACTCAACATATTAGAGCTGCACTGATCAGATTCAATAAATCGACACAAAACTAAATCGTCAACTATTCTAATTGAAATTGTTAGTTGCAGCCCTACATATAACCTTATGAAACATTGTTGCAGGATAAGAAAGTAGAGAAATAAATCAAAATAAAGCACTCCAGGTGACGCGGTGGAAGATCACCTGGCAAGGCGCTGTGTTGGCCAATCACATACGTGCAAGTCCACTATCGTGGTGGATTACTTCATAACAGGAATGCAGCCATATCTCTGATTTACCTCAGGATCAAAATCACAGCAGTTAAGCTGCCAGTAAAATTAATCAGAACTGCCTGTTGGATGGTCGGATAGCTGCCCTCCCCACACACCTTTTCTAAGTTGTAGATGGGGGGGGGGGGGCACATAATTGACAATCCAACATTCACACCCACTTCACAACTGGCCGGCTGTGCGGAGGTGAGAAAGTAAGCTGGGTTTGAACGTCTCCCTTAATCAGATAGACCTTGCTTCCTATGAATAAGACTAGACGTTTCGTCTTAGAGTTTACACTCTACGAGATCCAAACAAAACACTGGGTCCTCCAAGTTATTCCAGTTAATAGCCTTTTCCTTTCCAATAGATTCTTCTGAGATAAGAAATAATGTATTTTAGTAAGTGCGAAAGTCGGTGAAAGGAAGTGGGATAACAGACAGCTGGTGAATGAAAAAAATATGGAATATCATTATGAAGGAGGTGTGGTCAAGGATTTCCTGTCATTAGGGCCTGCAAAACCGTGGTTTAGGAGAAGCTACTGGTATACCTCAAGAGTACCCCTGTGAGTTTGTATATAAAAAGGCTTGTGTCCATTTAACACAAAAAAAAAATCAATCACTAAATGCACTTGTATCCATCCCCGTGAGCAGTTTATTTCACTTCCTGCACACCAAGGCTGAGCTGCCGTCGCTCCTTAAAGTCCAAACACACGGCAGTGCTTATTTAAAGGAGTCAGCAGGGCGGGGTGCACCAGACCAACCTCCCTGTGGTACACGCACACTAAAATACATGTATACAAACCGACACACCGATTCAGGCACTCACACCCACAGTCTAAAGTCAAGCACACACACGGTGCACAGTGGTCAGTCACTCTCCGGAGGCAGCAGCAGGGAGCGGACTTCCACTCCGACTGCTCGCCGTAGAGGAAAAGCAATTGGCAGCTGGAGTCAAAAACACACAGCGGGAGTCAATGGGATAGCACAATAAATATTTCAGCTGGGTCAACACACTGACACCTTCTCTACCTCCAATAACATCATCAATCACCCCACCCCCCTTCCGAGGACTGGGCCATATCCTCTCTGCTTTTCGTTCCTCTTCTCGTATATCTTTCCTACCCTTCCTCCCTGGCAAAACATCGACTTTTTCGCCTCACTCCTCTGCTTCACCTCCATCCTGTCTTTGAAACTCCGGATTTCTACCTTTTGTCTCATTCCTCTCCCGTCAGGCCTTCTCACATCTTCTGAAAGCTACACGATCTCTGTGCCAGAGGGGAAATATTCCCAACATAATACCCTGTGAGCATCCCAACCGGCCCCCCTGGCAGCGGTAATGCACCTCCATGAGAACACACACACACCTTCGCTCGGAGACACAGAGGAGGCAGGTAGATTAAGAGTATTAGCGTGAGTGTGTGGCGCCTTCTCATTTGGCCAAATACTTTGTGATCCATGATACACAGAAGCGCACACATACTCACTTAACCAGCCAATGATGAGTCTATACTGACGCCCCACTGGACGTTTACTAAACACACAACGTTAGCTCTATTCACAATTCATCAGCTGGAAGTGTCTTTTTATAGTGACCACTAAAACGCAGGCGAGGGGTGTGAAGTTACTGGAGGTGGAGCTCCTTCCGGTCATACCAAAATGATGAGCTCCGTCAATCGGTGCACGCACGCGCTCCACCAATGCAGGCACTCAGCAGCCTAAAAGCTCACGTTACTGCTCACACTACACGCTGGCATGCCCAAGCAGGCCCTGTCCCCGTCAGCCTGCATCCTCGGTTGGTGAAGATACCAAACTGGAATTCATCGGCTGAGAAAGATCAGACTGAGGGGAGCGAGAACAATCTCACGACTGCTCAGAATGCACCTTTGTCGTGACAAAAGGTGACAAGCACAAGCAGTTACGTGGCTTTGGTCCAGACACTTATCTGCTCAAATTAGCAATTCATGAATATGGTGATGTTTAAATGGGATTATTTCGAGAATGACAATAGACGGCAGTTGAAACTCAAGTTTCTAGAGGGACTTCTTATCCGGCCTCGTCAACAAGAACAATGGACGCATGCTGACATTCACATGCTGCTGCAGACAGACAAAGTAAATATTTTGGGCTTGTTTAAACAGTTCTTTAAGGCGACACGTGACTTGTTTCAAAGCCCCTGAGCCCTATTTTAAAATCTGATGAAGGAGAGAAAACGCTGTATTCAATGCAAATAAGGTGCGTTAACGTTTGAAAGAAAACCGTGACATTGGAGTCCCTCCTAGCCCTCTGAGTGAACTTGATAGCCTATTCAATGCGTCGAGGGACATCTTACCTTGAACTACCAGATGCTCCTGGCACAGTGAAGGACATGTGATGTATGATCTCACCCTGGATTAGGGTTTGGCAATACGGTTGATAAAAACAATGAGACAACACGAATTTGTCAAACGGTAGGGTTTTCCCCCCCCATACAGCAGGGTGTGAAAATGAGCTCCCCGCTTCACTTGTCCAGATAAAAATGAAAATAATTTACTTTTTTGCAATTGAGACAAATAGTTGAAAGGATCCAAACAGTGTCAACATATACATTATTTCATTAAAGTGGCTCTATGTAACATTTTCACCACAACAAATTAGTTTCATATTCATTTTTCGATTTTATTTTTCTCATAACAGACCGGTATACGAAAAGCCATATGGCTCCTGTTTTTATTTGAGCCGTTTTGTAGTTATTAATAGCTTCCTTCTCTTTAGAGCTAACATATATAGGTTGCTAAAGTGTTACAACTAATCTCGCAGGGACAACCAAACACATCCGATGAGGTGAGGCAGGGAAAGACCGTTAGGTCTGTCGCCAAAGAATACTCCATCTGCCACGTGACAGTGAGCAGCTACTGCAAGAAATCGCCAAACCTCCGAGAACGAAAGTAAAAGCTCACAGCAGTGGTGAGCACACAGCGGCCCCTGGGCCAAATCCGGGGGACGCTTCATTGTTCAAAATATTTAAAGGATTTTCCAATAATCTACCACATAGATAAGAATGAAATTACAAAGCTTGTATAAATCCCAATAAATGACCTCATACAGTAACATCTAAACACTTCCCCAACTTGCAGAGAGGCAGCAGGCTTTCTGAACAGTGCTGACATTAAGCCTAATACACATACCCGATGAATTACTCATGAATAATATAATTCAGCCTGTTTGACCAGAACAGATTTGGGTCAACAACAGTACTTTTATCCAAACAAATGAAGCAAAGTATAAGCAACAGCTCATTATTGTGGATTCTTAAAAGGGGATGTAAAAGTCAGTGCTGGGTTCTCTTTGTTCTTGGCGAACCACAGGAAGATTTCTGAAGTGTAGTAGTGGGGCAGGTTGTAACAATGGAACACCTTGTATTTGAATGAAAATTCTGATATAGTTGTAGTAGTAATTTGAAGGCGCTTTGAGAAAACGCTTAAGCACTGCGCCCCAAGCCTTGTAATGAAAACCCTGCCGTTTATTCTGGCATCACGTCGGCTAAAATGTTGGTGAAATTAAACAAATACGCATGTAAACACAAGTAGAGAACGTGGCGACAGGCCTAACCACGTCTTGACCTTTTCCTCTCAGTTCATTTGGACCGCGATACCCTCACGTGTACCTCTGCAGAGAGACTGCGGCTACATAAAGATAGCATTGTGAAAGTGATCCCAGCGTGACACAGCAGCTGGGACCTCGAACACACAGACATGTTGAAGGCCGTGTTTGAGCTCTCTGGTTAATAGGTCAGTGGTCCCGGTGTGGAGGGGGCAGGGTAAAGAGCGGATGACCAACAGCCAGAGGCGCTGACGGCAGGCAAAGGGCAGAGTCTCTCCCACGTGCAGTGAGGAAGCATGGCCTTCTGGGCATGACCAAAACAAATTAATGGAGGGAATGACGAAGGAAAGGTTGCCATCCAGGCTGCTGTCTTGCGGGGGCGGGGCACACATTCAAAAATACACCCGCACATACATGCAGACGCTCTTTCCAACTCACACTGTGTGGGTGTGCAGGGATTCATGAAGACGAACCAATGAGCACACACTTTGTGACGTATCAAAGACACACACACAAACTCATCAAACCAGATACTGAGTTTGTGTAGTCATTGTTGATTCAGTCTTAACTGTCTGGTTGCCCGCTTCAGAGCCGATTAATGACTCAATCTGTGTGTGGGCTGCTGACATATAAGGAGCAGGAAACCACTTGTGCTCCTTCGCCTGGTAAACACAGACAGCAAAAATCCCATTTAAGTAGATCAGAGCAAGACTGATGTACGTCAAAGTCAGCCTTTTTAAAAAAATAAATAAATAAAAAATAAATAGCGCATGTTTTCTTCATGTGGAGCCCAGCTCAGCTGTCAATTGCATTGAACACAAAATGATCAAGGGTCTTTGCAGGACCCCAACGCCATGCAAGGTCCCCCTCTCTACGTTACCTCTCACCGAGCAAAGCGCTGTCCGTTCGCCTCCGTCGAGCGGTTTGCATGTGAAGGGCCGGCATGCGAGTCCTGAGCTGCTGACCTCCAGTGCGCAGTACAAACTGAGCCACAGCTTGCCAGGACGAGGAGTCACACTGACCTCATTCCTCAGAGGGAGACTCGCCCAAACTCGGAGCACCCAAGGCCCAATGACCAAAGGGAACTCCAGCCACATGCCTCCTACTGTCTAGGATATTTGGGCAAGAGAGGGCTTAACTTGACTGAAGCTAGCAAGAAGGCAAACGGCACACTTTAAAAGTGAGACGTCACATCGTGATGACATCAAGTGGAAATACTAGAGCCAAAACTATCCATGAACGCCGACCCAAAATCATGCGTCAAAATACAAAACATATGATCAGTTCATAAAATACGATGCACTGTTACAGATTAAACTACCCACCAGTATATAGCATGGTTAAAATTAACTCCACATCCACCAGCTACAATATTAAAACAATAGCTACACATTAATGCATCAGTTATAATTATCCAACAATAAGCTAGAACACACTGACAGGGGCCAGTCTTCTGCCCGATGAGTACTTTTACTGTTGTTGTTACTTTGAGGTTATATAATCCTTAAGATTTCTGTTCTGGTTGATTTGGCGACACCTGTGGTCACTGGTGCTAATGCTAAGAACACAAGTAGCCTACCGGAGTTATGTTTGAAAAGATCCCCGAGGGGGGAGGACACGCCTGGAACCGGCTGTCCCTCCCTTTCCGAGTGAGGTTATTACACGACGTATGCACACAAATGATGTGCAACGTATGTTGGTTCTTGTCTTCGAAGTACATGCATGCGTCATTTCCTGTGAATCCCGTGTGCACGCCGCCTGACTTATGTGAACTACTATATAGAGAGGTAACTAATGAGTGTAAATACATTTAAGGGCTAGCAGAATAAATGACACCCATAAATCAGAAACTGGGTTCGATAGGATGAAAATCTTTAGGATTAGCCTATAACTTTAGGTCCGTTTTGCTGCTGATGCTTGCAAAGTAATTTTGCTTAAATAAAATTATGAATGCAGGACTTTAACTTATAACTTAGAATTTTTAGTGTGGTACTGATGGTTTTACCAAAACAAAAAGATCTCAATACTTCATCCACCACTGTTCATGAGTGCACATATGCAATTAAATGTGCATCTTATTTAGTGCCCATGATATGTTAATCAAGACATGTGGTACCTATGTTTCTCTCTTTCATTAAATGAGCGCTTGGAACAGCGTTGCATAATGCCAGACCGTGTCTGTGGCTCTGTGTGTGTGTGTGTGTGTGTGTGTGTGTGGTTGCATTGTATACTCTGGCCAAGTGGCGCAGAGTACTTGGACTGGTGCAAAAAAAAAAAAATTTAAAACAAACCATGGCAACATAAGATGACCTCATCTCGTGGCAGTGCAGATAAACCGCACACAAAGCTACACCAGTGCAGCCGTAAAGGCCAAATCCAGGTAGCACCCCAGGATAGACGACAGGCAAACAGACACAGAGAGAGACGGACTGACAGGCAGCTAGAGAAAGAGAGACAAGGAGAGAAACACATCGACAGACGAGCAGGGCTCGGCATAGTCAGCATAACACTTTGACAACAGCCAGACAGCTAAGTGCGAGCACTGAAGCCACGCAGCCTCTGAGTCAGTCCCTGTGGCATGATGAATAATACTTATTTCTGAAACAAGGGCGGTGTGGGATTTGACGGTGGCACCTACTAACACAACACCCCAACCAAATCCCATGTGTTCATCCTGGGAAAAAGTCTACCAAACTA
This sequence comes from Coreoperca whiteheadi, assembly GCA_011952105.1. NCBI lineage: Eukaryota > Metazoa > Chordata > Actinopteri > Centrarchiformes > Sinipercidae > Coreoperca > Coreoperca whiteheadi. The sequence goes on from CM022479.1 coordinate 2,466,695, forward strand.
GCACTTATTGTATTCTCTACTGAAAGACATGCATTTAGACGTGTAAAAATCTAAGAATGGCCGGTCTGCCCCCTGCAAAGACAAACTAAACTAATTTTCCTATGTTATCCTGCAACATAATATTATAGGCCACACTAGCTGGCTATTCATTGTGATGGATGGTATGTAGGTTTGGTAGGAAAAATATTATATATTTCCAGCTAATCACAGGCTTGCTGTCATACAGACATTCTGAACGAGCTGAGAGAAAACAGAGAACATCTCCAGCGTTGGCAACAGTGGTTAGTCGCTCTATTAGGCAGGTCATCACAGCAGGCTGACGCAACAGTCGCGATTACATTTTCCAGCGTGTCCGTCTGTGTGGCAGCTATGTTAAGCACAAACCGTAATATTACCGCCACTGACATCTACCATGGTGCTTAATTATAAAAAGGATTCCCTCATTTTGTCCCCTGCCAGCTAAATGCACGCAGAGCCATCACCACCGCTAGGACCAAAAATACTGAAAGTTAACAGGGCGGGCAGACAGAGAGAAAAAAAAATTATAACACCTCACAAACTAAACCTCAGACATGGTGACTTAGTGGAGCCCCCATCTTATAACTGGTATGTCAGTATGTGTTTGCCAAAAAAGTATTCATCGCTTGACTTAGATTTGTGAACACAAACATTTAAGAAGCATTTCCTCGGCCTGCGACCAACAAGTACTTTCATTATTGATAAATCGGCCCATTATTTTCTAAATTAATCTATAAAATGTCAGAAAGCTACAAAGTTCTTAGAGGACTTGTTTTGTCCGATCAACAGCACAAAACCCAAAGATGAAGACAAGGATATAAAAACAGAGAGAGGCAGGGAACCCTCGCACTGGAGAAGCTGGAACAAGCAAATGTATACCACATTTTGCTTGAAAAAAAAAATAAAAATATATATATATGACTCCAACGATTAATCTACTATCAAAATGGTTGTCAAATGATTTTAAAATCAGCGTACTGTTTCAGCTGAAGTTGTGTGTGCAGTCACATGACCTGAAAGACAACGTGTCGCAAGAGGTGGAGGAAACTTACTTGACAAAGCTGTTGCTAACTGGAAAAGGGGCAATAACCTTCTCTTTAGACATGCATTATTTGCAAAAGGGCCAATTTCAAATCATTAAAAAAGGCAAAGCGGGGGGAAAAAAAAGATCCCTTTTGTGAAGCGTTCCTTCCATTAAAATTCCTGTTTCATGGTAATATTAGCGTCAGAAGTATTTAACCATGAGTTTTAAAAATGATTTTGCCCAGCAGCATTGCAAAGCTGCTGATCAAGCTAATCACAGATCCTGAATTAGACAAAAAAAAAAAAAAAAAAAAAAAAGCTCTGTAACCAGTGGAGTATAATCAGCCAACATCTTCCGAGTGCATTACATAAGCAGGAGCCCACCTCCTGCTATGATACCACTGATGTTAAGGTGCATCTCCTGCACTCTCCCTTCAGTTAAACCCCGTTTCCAGACATCACCGAGACACACTCTTCATCCCACCTGATGTTTCCCCTTGAAGGAAACAAAGTCTCTGTGGATTCTTCAGATGTGAATTACAGTAGGCTTCGCACCACTGCTATACGCACGCTCACGTCACACTCTGTTCTTCACCTTTGAGAAGTAGTCTGCTTTTTACATTTAGATATAAAAAAAAAATAGAGTTCATCAGCTGACTGTATTTCCCAGGATGAACGCGAGCTCGCTTACTGAGGGGCCCATTATTAAAAATAAAAAAAATAAAGACTGCAGGATGCACATTCCTGGCCTGGGAATGATTAAGAATGGAAATTACAAGGTGGCGTGTTCTGTTTGTTGCTGTCGCCCAAGGTGAACAGCTTTCTGCAGGTCTTTTGTGAGTTTGAGCCAATTATTGAGCCAGCACACCGTGGCTGGGCTGCTTTTCTCACATGTTGGATTTTATATTTTCCAAAAAAAATAAAAAATAAAAAATAAAAAAAAAAGAGAGAAAAAGGTGGCAGGATGGCTCAGCACGAAGATCTTTCGATCAAAAAGGAGGCATGGTCAAGCAAAAAAGAAAAGGCAATTCAGACAGATTATTAGGCTGCGTTTCTGGAGCTGAAGGAGACCTTTGAGAGAACACAGAACCTTCCAACAGGATTCAGTTATTTTATCACAACAACAAAGAAACCCAAACCTGTGTAGTCACCTGCTCATATGATCAGGATGTGTAACTCTGGGCTCGAAGCTGCTGATTCATAGAGAAGCTCATACAGGAAGGGCCATCGGATTCAGCAGCAGCACATTTCAGGCCTCGACTTCCTCTTCGGGTGGAGAGAAAAGGACTGCCCCCGCCCCCCCCCCCGGGTGGAAATGCATCCACAGCCGAACACAGTGAAGCCTTGTGTGACCTTAAACCAGACGAGACTCATATCCTCTGATACTCGAGCAGAGTTCCTCTTTTTATGCAATCGTGGCACCGCACATGTTCTTCTTACATTTTCTGGAAAACATTTCCCAACCTCACCTCCCCAGGAAGATGCTCCGTGCAGCGGGCTAGAGGAGACAGATTCCTGACCCACTGCAGGCGTGAATGTTTGAGTCACCACCTTTCGAAATACAGTGGTCATGGGGGGGAAAAAAAGTCACGCTGTAAATCTTGGCACAACGAAGGCGATACCCTCTGCTGCTGAAAGGAAATAAGACGGCCTTCTTGAAAGCCACGCTGTGCCACACCGTGTCAAAAGAAACTATTTCGGCCTAACTGGAATGTATATTAACAGAACTAAATATTTAACCAACTGCAAGGCACCGCGAAGTGTCGTTTTCTTCTCATTCAGCTTAACTAACGGCCATTATGCCAAGGAGTTCTCCACACACACAGGTGGGCCAGCCACATTTATGGTTCCACATGAAAACTTTGATTTAAAAAACAAACAAACAAAAAAAAGACCTACTCACCCGTGTTTCCAGCTCTTTTTGGAAGACTGTGTGTTTTATCTTCGTATGAGACGCGCCGAGGCGAGTATTTCCGGACACAAGCAAACGATGAATTACGCTCACTTTCACAGAAACTTTCAATAATGGCGCGGCCGATACCATGAAAGACCTCCAACCACACTTTAATAAAAAAAAATCTGGCATTTGTAATGCACTGCCTTGACAATTGTGAATGGAGTAATGCGTTTGCTGTACAGCCAATTCAGTGATTGTGAAATGCCGAATTCCTTTTACATTATAGTTTATTTAAGAGAGCCACATAGCGCACCCCTAAAATGATCCCCACTTTGGTACGGTCGGGGTTCCTCTCATTGGTCAGCATGGGCCATTTTCAGTTTTGGAGGACGCTGCGTGCCCGGTACCTTGGAAACCCCATCTTCTCGCGAGAATAAAAGCATGCGCCATAACCCCAAAATGACAGTACGCACGAAGAATGAACGTTGAACAGATTGTTCTTTTGTCAGACGTGCCCTCGTCCTCAAGTGGTGCAGCTCTCAGCATTATCACTGTAACAGGGCTTATATTGTGGAACACAATTTCAGTCTCCCCTAATGTGCCTTTATGGAATAATAATACCCATATAGGCCTACATAGCAGTAGTGCAGGAAAAATTTAACCTATAGTCTTTTCTTCATTTATTACACAGTGATGTAAATATATTGAAGCTAATAAATTCATTTAATTGTTCATCTACAAAAAGAAAACATTCCCAAAGCACTAACTCATCTGATTAGAGGCAATTGGTGCAGTAATACTCAGTCATTCAGATTACAGATTATAATGACGTTTTTGGATTTTTTTTTGAATGAATTTAAGTAATAAAAGATCATTGCAATAACAATCAAATATTTATTTATTTCCCATTATGCCCAAGTGCAACAAAATACACTTTAAATAAAACATATCCTCCAAGGAATATACTGGATCCAGGTTTAATTTACCTGCAATTTCTGTGAATCTGATACAGAAACATCAGAAAAAATTATGACAGATGTATATTCATCAAGAAAACAGAGTCATATATTTGGGATATAATACTGAATTCAGTGTGAATATATATTTTTTGGTGAGGTAGAGCATACATAAATGCAAATGTACCAAATCGCCCTCCTTGATGAAGATATTTATAAATAGATTTTTGTGATTTTGCGTATTTTTGATTTGACTTATTTCTGTAGTTACCTTTACGTTACGCTAACTGAACTGGGATATTGGGCTCTGTTCTTTATTAATGTGATATTTTATGTGAAGATTTGATCGTTTGAATCCACAAACACAACGTCAAACCATGTTTTGCATGCCGACTGTTGGACTTGGATGAAAATAAAGCTTTGTGGGGGGGGGGGTTTAAAAGGGATTGTGGAGTTGAATATTATGTGGCATTACACTATACGTGTGTATGTGTTTTTAATCACAGTATTATGTTATCACAGCATAGACATGGATGTATTCTGAATTAGTCAATGAAATGAACTTAGTGAGTGTAAAGTCTGTGGATTATATAAATCCTTTGTAATCTTCTATGCTACTAGATCAATCTTACATCATTTCCACCACAATATTCGTATATACCTGAAGGGATAATATGCTTAATCCTACTATACCAATAAGGAATCAAACAGACTTATTTGAGGATTACTATAGGCCCCCTAATGAGTGAAAACAAACTACAATATGCAGGAATACAACTTTTTTCAGCCTATAATAAAACAATCTAAAGCAGAAGCTGATGAGCAGGAAAGTCAGTAAAGTTACAGCTCTACTGCAGTTATTCCACAATGAAGGCATGATCTGCCTCCGTCGTGTTCTCCTTCTCAAAGCGAGGGGGCCAGTGGAGGGGGCTTGGGTTCATCTAATGACAAAACAAGCTGGGGGATGAGCTAATGTTTTGGCAACAACCCTGCTTTAATGAACTAATTCAGGCTGACCTCAACTTTGAGGAGAGAGGAGTGCGTTTCCCCCTCATTCTCCGCGTGAAGTGCAGAGGAGGATACAACACTTCCCGCACTGTTCCCATGAGGACAAGCGTTGTTTTCTCCTCCTCAGAACCCCAAGTGTTATTCCTCTGCACTTCATCCTTTGCATTAAAGAGGGGAGGCTAAAAGTCTGGATGAGCGTCGATAAGAGTGCGAGCGATGCAATGAGTGTAATCGCCACACATCAAAGAGCAGCCAAGGGCTGTGTGTCACGGCACAATTACATTACAGCTGCGGGTGTTTGGTGGTGCATTTTCAGCTTCTGTGGATTTAGCAGACATGTTTTCATGGGAGAAACCGGATTGTGTTCACTTTATGTAAAAAGAACAATAAAACGTCTAACCTGCGACCTGTAACCCTTTATACTGTGGTGCTATGCCCACATCTAACCGTAACACAAAGTCTGCCGAAAAACCTGGCTTGAACCTGGCCCAACACAATGCAGCATCACCCACTAAAAACGGCTGTGCAGTGTTCTGGTGTCTAAAAAAGCTGTCTAGCTCATGGATCTATAACTCAAACCATAACTCAACTAACTCACAAAAATGCAAGGAGCTGCAATGCATTATGTCCCATATAAATCTGGGGAACGCCGGAATGACCCCGTTGTTTTTGTTGTGTCAGGTACTGGCGAGATGAAGAAATATAATCTAGGAAGGCCTGTTTGAGTGACAGGAGTATTGTCTCATCGGGATTACTGCTCAGTAATCTGGTCAAGTGCTGCCAAAAACAGAGCTGGAACGGCTTCCCTTAGTGCAGAGCAGAGCAGCACAGTGAGCAGCCCGCTGTCCAGCAAGTGAAGAGGAAAAGCCCTTCGAAAGGTTCCGTTTGTTGAGAGATATAATAGTTTTGAAACAGGGCAGGTGAGGCGGGGTCACATTGCGCTACCCCAACGGAAGACTAATGCTGTTAAAAGTAACGTAGCCAACAGAGCCATATCTCACTGGAACAGTTTGCCGTGCTTTAAACCTCAATAATCTACAACAAAAGGTTTTAAGAAGCAGCCAAAGAGGTTGTTGAAGACAAGGTCAGCAAAATAACTAAGTAATGTAGGCTATTATTGTTGTTTTGTTCTGCCTTCTAATCGATTTAAAAAGTTTTAAAACGGTTTTAATGGTTTCTGTATGGTTTGGATGGAATTTTATTGTTGGATGCAATGTTAATGCTGTAGTTTTATTGTTTACTGTATGAAGTGTAAGTGCAAACATTGTTGACTATATGTCAATGATTTGAATGTGGACCCCAGGAAGAGTGGTTGCCAAGGCAACAACTAATGGGCATCCCAATAAAAGAACAAACAATCAAACTGATCTATGATTTTGAAGGCTTATCAGACGCAAAAACAAAGTAATCTCCTAGGAATGTGTGCTTGGCTCGAACGACGTTGCATTGCCCTTTTTTTTGTTCTGCCAGAGCCCTCTGCGTTGGCACCCCCACTTTGCCAGCCCAGCGTTCCCATTCAAATGAATGAGGCAGCGGCATTTCTTTCCCCGTGGGGCTGTGTTGTCGGACTGAACGTGGGCTTAGGTGCAGTCACGTTACACTCCCATCCTGCAAATTTCCTCTCCACTTGTGTCCATTTCAATTGAAGCCCGTACGAAGAATTCAAGGATACATTTCTATTTCGGTGAAAGGTTCCCGACGGACTCGCAGTTTAGAGTTCACTTTTATTCAACTTTGACCATGGCAACATGTTCGGTTGGCCACAAGAAACGCTGATGTTCAGTGTTTCGAAATGTAGATGTCATTGTTTTAGTGCGTGTCATCACCCTGTCTAGTACAATAGTACTCTGCCAGACTACCGTATTTCTCTCACACAGTTTATGAGTGCTCTGTTCAATATTTATTTACAACCCACATTAGAACAGTGACATTACATCCCTTTTCGGGCTTGGTTGCAGGGCAGTTTGGAAGGCTAATTCGACCGTACCGTTTGTCCACGTGTCAGACCACCACCCAACCCTCCAACCTCACCTCCCAGGCCTCCGATGAGGGTCTGAGGTTGCTGACCTTTCCCCTGCTCTCCACCCAACAGGTGCAAAAACTTCAAGTCACCCTGTCACATGCAGGTTGTAAGATTATGACATCCACACAATACCCTAAGACCATTATATTATTCACAAATTACTTTTATACACTCGTTCATGCAGATGAGGTTAAAACAATGCTGTTTTTACCTTGTTTTCTGTATAAAGCTGGCTGTGTTGTTGGTAAAAGAAGTCTAGAGGTATTGTCAGATGTCTGGAAACACAAAACCTTTACTTAATCCAAATATCAGTCATAAAAAGAAGTGAAATAAATACATAGTAGGTAGAGCCGTCTTTGGTGTTTTATACTGTGAACAAGTGCTAAAACTGAAGCCTCAGAAATGAACTCTTCATCTTTCTGAAGCAGAAGGAGTGTTGAGAGAAAGCTTGAAATCAGACATGGAAAAGAGCTTTTTGACTACTTGTCACAAAGCAAAAGCTTTGGTGTCTGACTGTGTGATTGTGCCTTTATTTAGTAAGTCTGGAGCAGGAGTGTGCACTTCCTTCTAGCTTGAGTACTGTGAGGGTTGGCAGGTCCTCATTTTTCTGGTTGCATAACTGTCTTTTCTCTTTTATCTGCTACCCGAGCCCTGGGCACCAAAGCACACACCCCCCCCCCCCTCCTCCCCACACACACACAGCCCACACCACACACACCTCTCAAAGTGCAAGTATAAACTGAAACAGAGCCCTTTACATATCAATTAATGTCAAGCTTTTTGAGCATTTGCCAGAAAGCTCGTAGTTACATCCATAAACTTTGCTGTTCCCCTTCATATGTAACACAACAAATATTTCCCACACTGAGTAACTTTTTTCCACAGCTTCCCATTCAATAAAGAGCCAGTTAAACAGCAGGCGGACTGTTGTTTACAGCTCCACCTGAGCTGGTTGATTGTCCTTCCAATGACTTCCAGTTACGGAGGAGGAAGCTCACGAGCGCTCAGGCTCCCGACCCTCGGTCGACCCGCCGGGCTTCAGAGAGGAGGAAGTCATTCAGGGGCCCCTGGAAGACACAACGTCATCTGTTGCTGTGGTTGTTTTTGGTTACACTGGGTGTTACATACAGTAAAGCAGGGGGGTAGAGTACATGAGAAAGCTCTTACGGTATATGGTGCATCATTAATAATGCCAGTGAGTTGTAAATTATACTCTACGGTGGCCTTCAGCGTTTGCTCCAGTTCCTCAGTAATGATGGTTTCCTTGCAGTGGGAGTCTGTATTAAACAGTGATGTGTGAGTCCACCTGATGAACGCACGGCCAGTAGTCATGCACCTTTTTGTCTTTTTCTGCGTCTTATTTGTTCTCCACCAACGCCTGAGAAAAGTCTCAGTTCTCTGTGGGTTCATCATTATGTGCCACACCTTTCACATTACACATGGTCATTTTATCCAATGTTAATATAAACATTTGGATTAGAGCGGCATTAAAATCGCATGCTAAACACACAAAAAATATGTATGAAGAAGCAGAGAGGAATATTTATTCACATTGATCCCTAAGTTCTCATCTTCATCCCAGTTTCAGTGAAACCTTGTATTTTGTTCTTTAAAAAGTCAATAAATCAAGGACTGTTAAAAAAAAAAAGTTAGTTTTCTTTAGAATGCACTTCCAGATAGAAAAGGTGTGTGCAAACAAAGGGAAGTCAATAGAGTAAACATGCTTTTCCCTCTGGGAGTTCTCCCGTGTTTCAACATACCAGGTCTTGAAGTTCCTTGGAAGAGCTTCGCGAGTTCACCTGGAAGTTCCTCACAGCCATTCAATGCGCCCAACAAGCAGGAACAACACGTTAGTCAAGATGATATACACTTGAAAACGCATCTCTTCCGTCAACACCTAACTGACAATCACTAACTTCTTCTTCCTTTCTACCTCTGCTAAAAAAAACAAACTAAAAAAAAACCCCTTCCTATCCTGAGCTTTGTATACTGTGCTGGGCTTTAATCAGACTCGTTTTTATGCACTTATGCTTTTTGTTACTTCGTGTTGTTATGTTGCGTCCATTGTCTTCCTCATATGTAAGTCGCTTTGGATAAAAGCGTCTGCTAATTGACTAAATGTAAATGTAAATGTATTTCACTGGGAACTCTACGTTTATCTTCAGGAACTGTTGTTGGGCTTTTTTTAACAATGTACTTTGGAAAGCTAAAAGTAGGTTCTGCTGATGTAGCTTTGATATAGTATAAATAATCACTGTACCATGCAGTATTGCACCGCAATATGAGTAAATACAGACTTTGCTTATGCGAACTAGCAAAAGGTCAAAAAAATCACATTAAAATGACTCATCGCTCCCAGTCCATATCACATTTGTGCCTGCCTCCCTCTGCTCCCTGATTCCTATAGGTAAACTGTGTGGGTGAATTTCATTCTACACAAATGCAATCACAAAGGTTATCCAGAAAATGGACAGGTTATCTTCTCCAGGAGATACAATCATTGTTTATGGTATAAGTCCTGCAGGAGTTTTGCAATCCACTCTTGTCACATCACTTTTCGTTGCCCTCAAGGTCTTTGTGAAACGAATGGCGAATTGAAAGAAGCATGAAGTACAGTGTTCAGTCAGCTTCTTGTCTGGCAACATGTCTTTTCCTTCTCGCCATGACCGTTGTTTTGTGTTGTTGTTATCGGTTCGCTCCATCAGAAACTAGACCAAAGAGCTATTTATACGGATGCTTTCCTGCCATTCAGAGGCCGTGAGGCCGCTGTTGGAGAAAGGCCTGGCCTGGACACAGGTAGTCCATCACAACTGACGGCTCCACTCGAAAGTCTTCCGCTTGATTCATCCAGTCGGTTGCCTCTCACTCCTCATCAACACTGCAGTTTCCTTCAAGAAGTATTTATGGAACTGCTTTGGAAGTAGGAGTCCAAAAATACCACAGAGTTGCCTTTTGTTGACTTCTTATTGGAAATCATGTAATCCCATTTTTTCAGCTTTTGTCTGACGGATTTTTCCTGGATACTGTTCTGCTGTTGTTCATTTGACGCGTCATAAATAAAGCCCAGGCAAGAGTGACTATCAAGAGTTATTTCTATTGTTTTGGGAATGCTACTTAACTTCAAGCCAAGTACTGAGGCACAAAACTGAGAGACAAAACAGCACAAATTAGAAATTTCAAACGCAATGAGACAAAAACCAAACTAGGGATCTCAGAAAGCGGAGAAAATGTAAAAAAATAAAAATAAAAATCGCATCCAAATGAGACGAACAGTGAGAGATATATTGTCTGTGATACACTCGCGCCAATAATGCATATTGAATTTAGTTGAATAGAGAGAAACACAATCGGGTGAAGTCCTGAGTAGCAGGATAAGTCTGGTTTGCGTTGGCGCTCCAGTGAAAATGGGAGTCGCAGTTGCGGACAGAGCAATTGCCCGGGCAGCAGACGAGACTTCCAGCGGAGCCAACCACAGCGTTCCTCTGGGTTTTATAATGGTAGTGTACAGCTGTGTTACCTCCACTCACTGGAATGTGAGAAAAACGGAAAAACTGACACGCGTATATAAAGAGGCAGCTGCTAAATGACTACATTCAGCTCCTCCATGAGCTCACAATAAAGTCAACACATTTCTACTCACATGGATATGCTCACGCGGTTCCTACTATTGACTGGGTATAAAAGACATTTTATGTGAAGGTATCATTACAACTCGACATACCACATACTAAATGCAAAGTACAGACAGAAACCCCACACGTCTCTGTCCCTTTTCACTTCCTTCAACGTGTTTCTTCCAGACTATCTATTTGAAGGGTCAGTTCACCCAAATCACAACAAAAACAGGTTCTCTCTTACTCCTTGTGGTATCTAGCCATGCAGATGGATTTGGTTTTATTGGCCCAGAGTTTGAGATACCACCTCTGAATCTACTGCCTCCTTCCCAGTACCATGGAGGCCAAGGGGAATTTGTTTGTGCTACTCAAAACAATGAAAAATTACAAATATGCCTTTCTCAAGGGTGCAATTTCCACTGGTGGCGGAGGGACATGTCACTAAAACTTCCCTTAACTGTGTCTTCTTACTGTCCAGCTGTCAGAATCCAAATGAGAGAAGATAGAAACGTTAATCCGATCATCGGAGTCACCTTCAATTATTACCGTGCATTCTCTGCCATGAGCTTTACCAGCAGCCGCAGCAGTCAAGTTTTTGCCTCTCAGGCACCACACAAGCGGCTCTATCTTCTTGCTGGACGTTGTTGGGAATGTATGCAACCTGAGAGGAGGACCTGCAGGCAGCACTCAGGGATGACATAACATCCACCCCCTCTGCATGTTTTCTGGGTTAAAAGAAAATGATCTATGATTTTCATTTGCAGTTAACATTTTCCCCAAAGAAACCCTATATTGAACAGTTAACTAAAATGACCATGTTCACACCAATCCACAGTCAACAATGTCAACAGTTTCCATAGGGACTATTTCGTCGATAGAAAGCAGTTCTGACAGCAAGGTCTGTAGACTAACTAGTAACCAGGGCATTGTTTCTGGAAGGACATGTTGCTGTTGATTTTTTCCTATGTAATATTTGGCTGATATAAACGGCAAAAATGTAATTCTATTCACCTCCATTGTATCTGTGTATCTGGATTGTGGCAGAGGTCTCGGTGATGGATCTCTCAAAACCGTTTTTAATTTTTTTGTTTTGTTTGGGTGAACACGGAAATGCAAGCGTGAAAGCTGTCAAGCTGCCAAAAAAGAAGCTCGGCATGAAAAAAAGAAACAGACGAAAACCCGAAAGAGAGGAGTGCTCAGTTCAGAGGTAAGGAAACAGGCTTCGAACAGTGCAGCTGATTATGCATAAGATGAGTCTTCATGAACGGGCTTATGGCGTTCAATAGGTTTTGTGTGTGTGTGTGTGTGTGTGTGTGTGTGTGTGTGGAGGGTAACAGGCCAGCAGGCACGAGTAGGGGTTGGAGGGGTAAAGGTCAAGGTTGACAATTTCAGGTCAAGTGATCACAGAGTTGAGACAGATGGTGATTTACCCCTGTTTGGCAGCAGGTTCCCTCGGGGACGCCGCAGACCCCACTGGGGTTCCGCACGCAAGTCAATAGCCATAAAGACGAGGGGAAAACGAGCAAAATGTTGAACATGGGGACGAGATAGCAGCTTTAAAAAAAAACTGCTTGGCAAATTGGAGAAGGAGGAAGGTTTTTTCTTTTTCTTCTCCTTACTGTGAGCTGCGTGCAACGATCCCGCGATAAGCATTTAGTTGTGTCAGGATTAGAAAATCATGTGTAAACATCATAGGAATAGTTGGAGGGAAATACGCTTATTCGCTTTCTTGCCAAGAGTTGGATGAAAAGATTGATACCACTCTCAGAGCGCAGACAAGCTGTTTCCAGTCTTTATGCTAAGCTAAGCTAACCAGCTGCTGGCTGCAGCTTCACATTTAGCGTACAGACATGAGCGCTGTCAATATTCTCATCTAACTCTCGGCAAGGAAGCACATCACCCTGTATCCCAAAATATTGAATTATTCCTTGAAGTAAAAGAAAATTTCAGCTAATCGGATGTTGCTCACTTAACGTAATGCTTATTTTTCACCAAAAAGACTGCTGAAGTTAAAGACACCAGTGCAAATCTGGGCCAAAGGTTACAGAAAACTCATAAATAAGATCAATTACCTGTTTTCTATGCTTCCCTCCCCTTTCCCTTCATCCACCCCTCTACAACCTCCACTTCCCTTCTTTGCAGAGAACCAGCTGCTGCCCCACACCCCCATGTCAGCGGTCGACGATCCCCAGAGAGGAAAAGAAGGGATGGAGGTAGACGTGACGTGGAGGAAGAAGTGCGGGCAGGATGGAGGGAGGGAGGGAGGGAGGGAGTGGATGGGTGCGACTAGACGCTCTGGGTCGTAGGTCAGGCCTGCATGTGCCAGGATCTTTTGTGTTCAATCCCCCTCCGTCACCGCTCCCGCTGTTGTTATAACACGCGCTTATGGCTCGGTTTGAGCTCTGGGGTCCCACACACGCACACATGTCTAATGGTCTCTGGAGGTCTCTGTCTCACACACACACACACACACACACACACACACTCTCCAACTGCCTTTGGGGGTCCAGGTCTGACAGACCCCCCCACACACACTCATAATGGGGTTTAACTGCGGATGTATGATATAGGGTTTGGGTTTAACAGCAGAGTCGGGGTCGGAGCCTGGGGGAGAGAAAGCCTCCAAACACACACACACTTACAGGCCCATGGGAAGAGATAAGCCATAATCACTCCATTCTTTTACCCTGTCTTTTCTCCAACCACCCTCCACCTGAAATACTCTTCCATCTCTCCCTTTTCCTCTAACCCTTTTAAAGTTTTATGTTTGTTTGTTTTTTCTTTTTTTTAGAAAAGTGCTGCCTCAAACACATTTTGTGCAATTCAAGAAAAGCAGGTCACACAACCTCACTTTGTTTCTGCATAGCAGCCGAGCTGCCACCATTAGCAAAAAGCAATAATGTAAAACTCTTGAAACACTTACCAGACATTTCCATAACACTGCACTTGGATGCTGTTTGGTGCATTGAAGAGAAATGTGCCTTGTAAACTTGCACTTTTGGGAGAGGGACAACAGAGCAAAGTCGCTGCTTGGTGCGAGTGAAGGATGAAAGTGTAGTACATGCACCCGTTATCAAGTTTATGGTTACAGTCAGAAGAGGGCAGCCATCTAACGTCATGCTCGAGGGAATCTTGACAGGACGACAAAAGGCCGTTGATCAAAGCTGGGATATTTGGGACAGTAAAGGACGGCCATTTCGACTGTGATTCCATCACTCCAATTATTATCTGTTATTCTTACAGGAATACTTCGACATTTTGAGAGCATGCACATCACAGGCTTCCTCCGGCCGAGCTGGCTGACTCGCCGCACACAAGAATGGGATCAAATAATTGAATCATACTGCTTATCTAGACTTTCCGAATCGTATTGGACCAAATGGATAACCATTCAAATGGTTCTGTGATACTCTGAAAAGTGTATTCACCATTTTACAGTTGTTCCTTTTCCAATGATTGCGCTCGGGGGAAATTGCTTTTGGGGCCAGTGATGATGATTGGGTCACGTGATGAACGCGGACATGGCAATACTCCATACGGCCACTGCGCCAAAATCCTCTTCGGCTGGACTTACTGGCTTCCCAGAGTCTTTTCTGGTTGCCCAGAAAACCAAACAATGACAACAAGACTCCACAAATTCACAGAACCCAACCAAGAACTGATTCAGCAAATAACCCCCCATAAAACCGCAACTTGTCGCCTTTACACTTTGGCTTTTGTACGGATGAAACAAATATTGACATAACAGTTATAACATGTTCAATCAGCGAGCTTTAGAGGTGCTGATAGGCAGATTTTGTTACCTTTGGACAGCTCAGCCATACTCACTCCTCTCCCCCGACCCCATCGTCCTCCTGCTTCTTCCATGTTACACCCCCTCCCACCCCAAGAGCTCCTCATCCCTGATAATCTGGGACACATGCTGCAGAGTGGGTGGCACGAGCCGGTCCGCAGCAGCATGGAACCCCCCATGGACTCTGAGCTGTGCGCATACGGAGGCACTTCACCATAACATGAATTATGGATTGTATGAAAATGAATAATGAAAGGAAGATCATATACATAGCTGGTGCTGGAAGTCTTGCAACTAGGAATAAGCAGCGAGGCAGAGAGGCCTCCAGAGAGGCAATGATTAGATTCAACACAATGTTTGAGATGTGTTTGGCAAAAAACACACTTCTTATGTTTAGTAAAGGAATTATAATCATTTGAATCTCTGTGGTTTGATCATCTTTGTTATATCTCACTTGTTTGAGGCCCTGTCTACTGAGCCTGACATTGATCATGAATCCGATGCCGTTATGGTGATTATACTATCATTCTCAAATCAAAATGATCTCTTTAATCCTCAATTTAAAGTCACACAAGCTTAATATGGTTTGCACAGAGCCAAACCTGCAAGTGTTGCTTCAGCATCGGGGGACATTTCCTAAATTCTGATTCTGAACAACGCCTCTTGCCACCGCCATGGTTGAATTCAACGTAATGTGAGCAAACACTCCGCCGTAAGAGAAAATGGGCATGCGGTCAGGTGAAAGCAAGTGGCCAACAGGAGAAAGTGGAACAAACAAAAAGTGAACAAAATATTTTCAAAACAGGCAAAATTGATATCATGAGAGGCAACTCGCCAGAGGTCAAAGAAAGTGGAGACGAGAGAGAACACACAAGAGAGCAACAACAATGCCAAAGTCATTCTCAGTCAGCCAACCAGAGGCATTATTTATTTGATACTGAACACTTTGGGGTGCCATACTTCCAACCACCGAAGTGACCAACACAGTCAATTCAGGTTCCAATTCAAGTGGAATCATTTTGAATTTGAATATTCCTGTCCAACTATTTGATTTGATTTATTTATTTTATTTGCACGTTTTGGTGTGTTGCGCAAGCTGTAAAATGTTAATTAACAACAAAAAACAGTGGCACACACAGATCTGTGGTGGCTACATGCCATTAGTACTACATGTATCTAGATTAGTATCTACATGTGTCAGTATAGTATGATGTGTTTCATCATGGAGAGTTTGATGTGAAGCAAGAACACTGCAACATGTCTGAGTAGGTGAACACCAGGAGGTGGAATCTAACTGCTCAAGCAACCTCAGGCAGCTCCATCCTTCACTTTCAGGGCTCTCCCGCCGGGTCGCCTGATCGGGAACCAGGATGTGAAGGCATTCCTTTAGAGAATTCCTGGTTCTCTTCCCAGCGTGGGTTTTGAGAGAGTCTGTGTGTATTTGCGTGGCTGCCAACACGTGTCTGGCTGCGTTGAGAACTGTGGATTAGGGGCTTTTTCTAACTCAGCGTCGCTGCGTGCACTCCCAGCTTAACGTGACATGACAATGTAAACATGGCAAACATCGAATGCAAAGTCTTTGCGTGCGGAGTTGTTGTAATGTTTGACTCAACATGCATTATGGAATACAGCAAAAACCTGCGTAGGTGGAAATCCAAAAACATACACTGACATGCCCTGGGGTCCTGCCCTGCAGCAAGGTTTACTTCCAACTGACAAAACTCAACAGTAACCTTAAATCTCATTGCTGCTGGTTAAGGCTCATTGTTTAGATAGATTTTCTCTAAAATACGGGGGGGGGGGGGGGCCCCCTTTTTCACCTCCAACCCCCCCAACATTTGACCGCCCGAACCTGTGCCTCTCGGTCTGTGGCCGTGCTGGCTGCACGTTGTCCACAGCACCGCTCGGAGAGCAATGGTAACTCTAACTCCCACATGGATGAGAGTGCAGCTCGTGCCAGTAG
>CM022479.1:2483014-2559243 GCA_011952105.1 Coreoperca whiteheadi
CAACAACATCTCACTTCAGCCAGGATCGTTGATGTTTGAATTGATCAACACCTCGGTTGTAGTTTGCAAAGAGTCTGATGGGTTTGTGTGGTGTGGTGTTAGTGGTGGGGGGGGGGGGGGGGGGGGGGGCGTGGCCCAATTTTCAACATAGAAGCACATCAAGTTTGAACTGACTGAACTGTCCCTCTGCATTCAAAAGTGTGAGGGCTCATGGCAGTGTCGTCTTGCATCTCGGCTCACTCTAGCTCTGTGATGAGCCCAGCATAGAACGTGTTTCTGGGCTTGTATTGGTACCCAGTGAGACAATGAAATAAAGTCCAGTTTGAGTGACAGATCCATGAGTTTGAAGGCTTGTCAGGTGCCGAAACACTGCACAGCGGGTTTATAAAAATATGAGGCTGGATTTTCAGTCAGATAGAGCGGATCAGGTCTAGGTTGGTAGTAAGACGAGGAGGAGGACGAGGGAGAAATGAAGAAATCAGAGCACAACCCCACGCGTTCAGAAATGTGAACCGCTAACGGTCAAGATTTCTAGGATGGGGAGGGTTAGCGATCAAATTTGATAGGAAAAATGTATGTATACGGCTGATAGTTCAAGGTGGTTCATCAAAAATATTTTACAGGAAGACAAAAGAGGGTGATTTGGATAAATAAATATTTAAATAGTGTAGACATTAGTCCAAGAGACAACTGAACAATTAACACGGGACAAGAACTTTTTTTAGTTCACTGCGTCTTTACTACCACAGTATAATTTGATGGTTAATACAATTTTATTGTTTACATCACTTGTTGTGTTGATTCTTTTAAGGCACCTCTAAGGCGCCAAATAATCGCGATGGGATCAGTCTGGCTGATCACATTGTGTTGCCATGACATCTCATCTACCTTTGCAACTCTGGATCGCTCATAGAAACACACCGAAACATCCGTAGCCTAGGGCCAGTCATGAGCACGTCTGAAATAGCTAATGACTAACCCCTGTTTGTCTGTTGTCTATTAGCACCAATTACGTAGATTAGGAGCTGATTCATTCCTGTCACGTTTGTCTGAGGCCCCGGGCGGTTTTGGCCTTTCAACAAAGTAGACGGAGGTGACAGAGGAGGGCACAGTCTTGTAGATTAATTGGTATTAAGTTAATTAGGGCGTAGCTGGGAAGCCCATTGGGTCGGGACCCTGTTATTGTGTCCACAGGTGATCCATCATGGGAACTGAACCCTTGCTGACACAGAGGAAGGCTCACAGCTTTCAGGGCATAGACAAAGCCAACCCTTCGCTGCCATGGCAACCAACCAACACTACAGAGCTAAAAAAAAAAAAAAGTACCCCACTTGAATACTAACAGAGCAAAGAGAAACAGTGAAAACTAACTAAATCCAGTGTTGAACTCGAGTTGGCGAGGAGTTACAGTTATTTCATTTCATCATGTTACATGATGTCTGAGTACTGAAGTATTGGAAATGTTGTAATGTAAATGTAAATGTTCCTTCACTATGGCTGAAGTTTTTGAGAGAGTAAAGCAGGTACTTACACGAGAGACTGGCTGTGGTTAGACTGACAGTATCACAATCTGTGCATGTAATGCACTTAAACACTCAACGGGATTATTACATGTGTACATGTACATGAGAAAGATTGAAGAAAAGTAATACTGTGACTGTGTGCAGTAAATTCAAAGTCTGACTAAAACTGAAATGAATAAATCTAAATAGGTTTCTTTATTTCCACCTGAACAATAGGCTATTTGTAAACTTCAGACACATTCTAGGCTTCTCACACTGCACTTAGCCCAGGGCTAGTAGTGGTGAAATTGCAGTTTTACAACCATTTGCAACCGCTCGCCTCACCCTCCCCTTTCAAGCATCTAGGCGAAACTACGGTGTCCCTGAATCTTGAGAAAAACGCGAACGGCCCTATCCAGTGTTTTTTTTGTCCATCCTGGGCTAATGTAGAAACGTGGAGGTGCAACATGGCGACCTCCGTGGAAGGGGACCCGCTCCCTATGTAGATAGAAACAGCTCATTCTAAGGTAATAAAAACACAACCCTTCTTATTTTCAGGTGATTACCCACTAATGAAAACAAATTTATAAATGTTGTACTCCATTTCTGCCAATAGTTCCTCCTTGAAAACGACCAAATTGGTCGCTGTAGGAAACAGACTTGTTCCTGAGTTTGTGGTCGGAAATGTTCGTTCAAGACTAGCTAGTCAGAGTTAGGAAAACGGTGTACTCTCTTATTGGCCTCAGTTGAAATTCTCAGGTTGAAACATCACCAATAATATTGCTGCCTTGGTTCAAAAATATAGCAGAGGGTAGAGGAGAGAAATATGATTACTGGACTGCTGCATTTGAACACGTTTTACACTACCCTGGTTATTCAGTGCATGTAAATATGGTGAATAACCTGATTTTTCCCAATAATCTGATTGTCTTGTGTGCATATAAACATAGTGAATGAAGAACAGTGTTGGTATTCTACTTCTTCCAAAATACACAACAGCTAACCCCCTTTTCCTGGATGAGGGGGCATACTAAAACTTCAAACTGAGGGTGAGACATAATGCCCAGTGGAAACATGACAGTGCCAAGCCTAAAAACAACAGACAATGTTATCACACTTCCCCAGACCTCTACTTTAGAAACTTACTATCAGAAGAGGAACCGAGAGGAGGAGTGAAAGGGAGAGAGAGGGAGTGAAAGAAAACAAAGTTGAGAACGCTCTGTGCTGATTAGGCACTTTATCCAGGTCAGCATCAGAAAAACTAACAGTGGAAGTCTTTCATCGGGTGAATGGACAGATGGAAGGTGACTTGATAATTAAAATGTGTGCCAGAGTGTTACTGAACAACCCACTGATGAACATGATTTCTAGTCATGCAGGTCCAATCTGGAAAGTTGCACCATTATGCCAACGTTTGTCCTAAAAAGAAAATTCCAGAGAATGTTTTTCATTCCAGGACTTCAAATTTTCATCTGATGAACACACTCCAGAAAGTGCTCAACTTATGCCAGTCGTGCCTGCTGACGGACGTCAGATTCAGGACGAGCGATGTGGATTCCGTCCTTGTCGTTGAATGGTGGACCAGTTGTTTACCCTTGCAAGTATACCGGAGGGGTCATGGAAGTTTGCCCATCCAGTCTGTACCTGTTTTATGTACTTTGAGAAGGTTTATGACCGTGTCCCCTGGGGTATCTTGTAGGGGCACTGCGGAAGTAGGGAGTGACGGGGCTCTTACTATGTGCCATTTGGTCTTGCAACTGGACTGAGAGCTGTGTGTCTGCATTCTTGGCAGGAAGTCAAGTGGGCTAGGGTTGTGCCTTGTCACCGATTCTGTTGGAGATTTTCATGGAGAGAATCTCAAAGCACAGCTGAGGAGTGGAGAGTGTCCAGTATGGGGGCCTCACAATTGCACAAAGCTTTCGACTTGACTAATGTCCAAAAGAATGAGCTCACCCGTACAAGCAGCTGAAATAAGTTTCCCTGGCAGGGTGACTGGGCTCACCCTTATGGGTGTTACAAAGTTAATGGGAAGACGAGAATAGACAAAAATCCAAAAAGGGGGGCGTGAAGTCACGTGAAGACACATCCACACGTGTCTGAACTTGAACATTTGCACGTATCCCGGAATGTATGACGTATCAATCAGAGGCTGAGCTGAATAGAAATACACAAGCACATTCCCACAGACACAGTCAGTCAGCATTTGTTGTTAGCTAGCTTAAAGCTAACATCTATACACTGGCTGTTTGGGGCGAATAAACTCAAATGGTTCACCGGTCAAATTTGCGCGAGTGACGCAAGGCAATAATTCACTTCGCTTTTTGTCTGAACACACCGAGATAGGGTGAGGAGCTCAGATGTTCCAAGGGGGTAGAACCACTGCTCCGTTGCATTGAAGGGAGTCGGTTGGGGTGGTTCGGGCATCCAATTAGGATGCCTCCTGGATCCCTTCCTGTGGAGGTATTCTGAGCCTGTCCAACACCTTGAACATGCTGGAGGGATTACATCTCCTATCTGGCATGGGAAGACCTCCAGGAAGAGCTGGAGGATGTGGCTAGGGAGAAGAATGTATGGGATACTTTGCTTAGCCTTTTGCCACAGCAACCCCAACCCAATTCAACAGTGGAAAATGGATGGATGATATATAGAATTAAGCATGCTGAAATGATGACTATTCTTCATGCACTGCAGTAACCGTTTGAATAATGAAATGTAGGCTACATGTTTGGCTACTACAATAGATTATGCAGGCAGAGCGAGCACTCAATCACAGCCACTTCCCAATCCCTTTCATCCTTAGTCATGCATTGGTGTTGTCTTTGAGGGGATGCCGATAAGGGGGCGAGGGCAGAGGGCTCGCCAACACAACACAAAGCAGCAGAGCAGAATGGGGCAGGGGCGATCGGGAAGATGAATGATGAGGAAGACGGAAGAAGAGGAGGAGGAGCAACATCGTTAGCATGGGAGTGATGGGAGTATGACCCAGTTACGCACAGCGTCTCAAGGATGGAAGCGGGGACAGACAATTGTGCAAAGTCACGTGGCGACAAACACACACACACTCACACACACACACACATGGTCCTATTCTGCCAAGGCCCAGGCAAGTTCTACAGGAAGGACAAGGCCAAATACAACAGACCTGGACATGCTGAGGTTAGGCAGTGACAGACAGAGCCAGGCACGAGTCTGAGGCTTTCACACACGCAGAGCACGAGGCCAAGCAGTGACAGAAAGATCTGATGCCGCACACCATCACGCTGGGTTTTTGCTTTTCCGTGACCTACATTCACCATGTTACAGGAATTAAGGGTTTGTTGCAGACACATTCTCGTGACTGACAAGCAGACACCCAGTCCCGTCTCCTTCTGTTTCCCTGCCCTGCGGTTTCCCCTCAGCAGAGTAAGCCGCAGCACTGTTATGTATGCTGTATTATGAAGAGATGAAAGAGAAACTTGAGAGAAAGAACTTGCAACGCACAGCGGAAGCACAAGAAGCGAGTCACCCTCAGAATCACTTTCCTGCAGGGTACACTGAATTGAATTCATTAAAACGATGTGACGAAGCGTTCATCTCGACTAATGGAGATGACAAAGCACACTCCTCCTGACACTTCTCCCCCCCATCAATACCGAGAGGCATCAGTGTCATCGCTGTCAGCAAGCGGTGGGCTGAATCTGTCTTTTGTCAGGATGTCAGATGGGAAACGTGTTCGAGTAGGCCGCTGAGAGATCTGCCGTTAGGGCTGTTTTAAGGAGGCGTATTGCAGTGTGTGTGTGTGTGTGTGTGTGTGTGTCGTTTGGTTAACGTGCCAAATTGACTCCAAGCTGACACTTAGAGGGCCGATTCTCCCCCTTCAATCCTCATTTCTGCTGCTTTATTGTTAGAAAGGATGGGTGAGCACTGAACAAAGGCGAGAGAGGAGAGATGACGGATGGCAAACGTTTCCTCAAGAGAGATGGAGAAACATCTCCAATTCTAATGGGACAGGAGAGGGCGGCTGGGGGGGGTCAAAGCGGGGTGAAACCCTGCAGAGGATAAAGGACAAAGTGTGTGTGGAACAGGAGGGGAGAAGGGGGTAGATTTGGGGTTAGTCGCATAGTCACGGTCCTCACCTAATTTCCATAAATGAATCAGGGACGCGTGCCCCACTGTGTTTGTCTTGAACTGGCAGCTGCTGTCTTGTTTGACAAACGCCAACGTCTTCGCTACATGTCAGCGAGGGAGTAGCGTCAGCACATTGATTTCTGTCGGGAGAGATAAATGTATTTTATCAGGCTTGACTTTCAATCACTGAATCATCTGTGATTGTTGCTTTGGATGCACTTCTGGAAAACCCGCTGCACACCAATCCTGTTTGTGCGTCTTTGCTTCAGATGCTTTTCCAGAAACGAAAACTGAAACCCAACTGGTCGGGCAGAGTGTGGCTCATTCGTGATATTTACAGACGACGGCTCTCAGAGGAAGTTGGAGCGCTCGCTCGTGCATCTGCGTTAGCCGTTAAATCCATGTAGAAAAACAGGACAGGCAATGAGGTTTAAGGAAACATTTCAAGTATTTTTGAGTATCATTAGTTCATGCATTGACAAGTAAGAGCATCTGAAGTCTAAAGTTTCCAGGAAGAACTTATTTACTTTGATAGATAATTGAAGCAATTACATATACAGTATATACTTGAAATATCAGATGTACTGTAGGACTAAAAGACCCAGATGATGTTTTACTCAATTATTATTCAAAAAGTAGTAATTTGTCCTGTTTGTCATTCTATGGTGGTTAAGCAGTGTTGAAACACACGAAACACATGCAGGTAAATTAGTCGGCATGCTTGGGGCAGGGGTTAAGAGGTTGAAAAAAATATGGCCTGACCCAGTTCCAGCAAGATAAACGCTTGGCTTTGTTTCAATTTCAACTGACAAAGAGATTACTGTTTTGTTTTCGAAAACACTTTCATTCTCAAATGTGCTGCATCCAAGGAGAGTTTCTGTCCCCTACTGCCTCAAAACGTTGTGTGGTGCTGCCATCGAGTGGTTACATATGATATTTCCAATTAAAGCGACACACCCATGGTAAAGGGTCAGTCCATAGCTCCCCATAGCAGTATCTACGTATGCAGTGATAGTTTTGTTTTATGTGTCCAGGCTTTGAGATCCTTCTCTTAAATGTCTGCCTCCAGCCCAACACAATAGAGGGGAATGGAATGTCTTTCGTGGCATTGAAACAGTACATTTCTCAAAAATGTACCGAAAGGTTTCTCTCCAGACATATTACCTGTAACTCGGGATAATTCACAGAGCATACTATCAACAGGTTTCAGGTATAAGTAGTGGAATCAGAGAAAAGTCAAGACAAATATACAAAAGAAAAATGTAGAATAAAAAGATGGACAATATGTCTGTTTCTATAATGAAAAGCGCTGTACGGATGCAGGAAAGTGCAAAACCAACGCCACATTGTAGAAAACTCAGCATTCCTTCTTCTCCGCTGCTTCTATTATGTTGCAATACAGTTATAAAACAAGAATATGAACAAACGATATTTCCTGAACGAGAGGTCAGTCCCACCCCCTCTCTAAAACTGGCTGGACATTGGAGAGGTCAAAGATGGAACTCTGGAGCGAAGAGAAGGATGCGAATATGTTGCCTCGCGTTCCACGGAGAAATGGATGGGAAGCCAATATCAGTCTGACTGCCACGATACTCCTGTGTAGGGGACAACGTATGCCTCAGTGGAAATGGCAACAATAGAATAAACATTAAGGAACATATTATACAAGAACTTATTACATCTAATACATCGCAAAGATTCACTTAAAGGGAATACATGAATCATTCAAAAAGGAAACAATGATCATAGAAGCTAATACATTAAAAAAGTACATAGCAAAAAATAGGGAAGTAGAAAATAATAAAATATCACTTGCCCAAAAGGGTTTAAAATGACAAAAGTAAGTAAAAACTAGCAATGGGCCACAAGTGCACGTTTTTTGTATGTGCACTCTATTTATTAATGAGAATAGGCACCTCTAAAGCAGGAAATAAACATTACAACCTTCATGAAGGTAGGATTTATTGAATGGCTGTTAGACTACATTAGATTGAGCCAGGTGAACATAATAAACTAGCAAGTGAGTGTATGTTTTCCACGTAAAATCTGAATCTGCAGTGTAACTAATAACTAGCTATCAGACAAACGTAGTGGAGAGAAAAGCAAAATATGTGGCTCTGAATTCTAGAGGAGCTGAAACAAAAGGTAACATAGTTTCGTTAATGTGCTTAGTTACTTTTCACCACTGCAGTTTAAAGAACCACCGCAGCACAATTGTAATAGAAGCATTATCTGCTTAGATAAAGCATAACGGATTATAAAACGGGATAATAATTCATGAGCACTTTGCAAGTTCCTGCCAAATGGCATTGTCACTCTGAGTGTACTTTGGCCTGTGTTGGTGCAGGGAAAGCAGGTGCATATGCAGACTGCGAAACCCGGGCACGGTTAGTGAGCTACAGCACGTATTCTTAGGGTTATATAACCCAACGTTAGTGTTGAACAGTTACACAAAGGCACCTGACCTTACACCCCACCCCAGCTGTGGTCTGCTACCTTCCCATCTACATATCCAATGATACTGCAAGCTTAATACTGAGAGCGGGAAATCAGGACCTCACATCTGTTGACTGAATGACCCTGGGAAGTTCTATTAATATCTATTAAACTCACTAAAACAATAGAGTAAAGAGCCAAAGTGCATTTGTCTGGCTTTGTTTGAGTTTCTGAAGTGCCTGCAGAGTTGCTGAATTGAGTTTAAGCACATCAGAGATTTCAAGCTAAAAAGAAAAGCACTATTGTCATGTGTTTTTCGATACATAATTAATCTGAAAAGGTTTATTGTACATTTGAATAGTACCTAAGCTGTGTTTTGGGTTAGAGCGTTTTTGGTACGCTCACACAGCGAAGCAGTGTGGGGTTACTGTGAACAAGTCTGTCCTTATCCAACCCCTGGGACTCTCCTCCCCTTCTCCCCCTGCTCTCTGCTGTGCTGCTGGGGACCGCTGGCTGCCTTGTGCACCACATACCACCCAGAGGCGCCCTGCCCCTGGGCCCGCCGCCAGCCAACTGTGGGACGAGGGTGGCCCGGCGCCAACCTGCACCTTGTGGAGGCGTTAGTCGCAACTTCTCTCTGTGTCTGCCTTCCTTTACTTTCTCCTTTCCACAATTCCTCCGTCAAACTCTCTCATGCACCTGCGCTCTCTCCCGCACCCCCCCCCCGGCCTGTGCTGTAAAATATAGTCCCCCTCTGTGCGCACAGGTAGCTGTGTGGAGAGCGTGGGGGAGAGTGAGAGGGAGATAAAGAGAGAAAGTGTCTTTGTGTCGTCTTTGGGATCTGCAGCTAAACTCAACCCACTATCTCCTTCTGACTCTGCCAGTCCTGTCACATGCTTGGTTTGGTTGTTTACTTGCACTGGTCTGGTCTCTCCCACTTCCAAGCGCCGTCCCTCCTCCCTCCTCCCTCTCCCTCTCTCTCTTCCTCCCATCCAGCCTCTCTTACCCGCCCACCGGTTGGTTCCTGCTTACTGTTATGTGGCGATAAGAGCAGAGAAGAAACGGGAAAGAAGGCCTAAACAGCCCCCTTTTTCAGCCCTCTTCTAATCCTGCGGCTTCACTCTCTTTACGACTAACGTGAGTACCTGTCTTTGCCGAATCTAATGCACAGACTATAATGGTTTTTTGGCAAGGGGGTACTTGAGGGGATAACGGAGGCATAGGACCCCGCTCCTCCCTCCCCTGTCCCCACACAGCTAGGGAGGGTGGCGGACGTGCAGAAAAGAGAGTAAAGCATGACACAGATCTGATCTGAGATCTGTAAGAGCTGCAGCAGCGTGCAGCAGCTGTGTTGGTGTAGGAAGGTAAAAATGCTCTAGAGACAGGACGAAGTGCGTCAAAGCTGTTGGTTCTACATTCATACCAGAGAGAAGGCATCATCTAGTGCGTAAAAAGAGTGCTCCGTGTGATTGCATGCCACTTGTGGCCCTAAAACACTTGCTGTTTCTTCACAATGTTTAAAAAAAATAAAAAAACAAGGACAAAAAAGCATACAACTTGAAGGCTGAATGATATTCCCTTTTGAAGGCAATGAGATAGGATCCAGAGCAAAGAGTGGATGGTTTAAAGTTAAGTTTTATATAGCTGTAAATGAAACACGTTAAATGTTTCAGTTTACTTCTGTACCTCTCAGAAGGTCAGCTCGGACTCCTAAATTGACTAGGTGCCAATTTCCGCCATTTTCATTTGCTGTGTGTATGTGCGTGTGCACTTGTACAGCCATCTTTATGAGGACCGATTTAAGTTTTAGACCTTGGGGGTGAGGACATTTTTGGAAAGTGAGGACATTTTGGCCGGTCCTCACTTTTCATCGGCCCTTCAGGATCAGGTTAGAATTAGGTTATGGTTAGGGTTTGGGCCTTTAGTTGTGATGGTTAGGGTAAGGGGCTGGGGAACGCATGATGTCAATGAGAGTCCTCACAAGTATAGAATTACCAGGTTGTGTGTGTGTGTGTGTGTGTGTGTGTAATAAGCCACAGATGGACAGGTGAAAGGACAAACACCAAAGCAATCGGAGAGAAAGTCTTTAAACAAAATGTAAACATTATTCCTCATTATTTAGAGCCTTAAAATCACAGACTGCGACCATGAACCGCTCTCTCCAAAATCAATGCGAGGTTAACATGATCTGTTAACATGATCTGGTACACAATGTTGCGTTTATATCTAAATGTGCCACTCTCATCATACCGATCACCTGTCTGCATCCCTGCAAAAATCCCCTGGTAACTGTCTCTGTGACCTAAAGCCAATGGCCGCACCAGTAGTGGAGCTGCACTGGCTTGGTGTAGATCTTTTTTTTTTTTTTGGCAGGACTTATTTATTTCCCACAGGTCATATCCGAACCGTCAGAGGTCACAAAACTTGAATTGCATTTTCGTGGCTGCTTCTTCGTGTTCTGCTACACTCACTGCAGTGTGTTCAACAGTAAAAGCTAATGAGGTGGCCAGACTGGCAAAGGCAGGCTTTGGCATTCATCCAGGCCACCTTTATAAAGCACTTAATGAGATCGTCTGATTCACTGTTGTGAATAACAACACACAGAGAGGTGCGTGTGTCCACTGTTGGAAGGGTTGTTATATGTAAATGGCGAGCGTGCCTATTTGTGCCTGTGCAATAGTTAAAAAATAACCAAATTGTCATCTATTTTTTTTTTTTTTTTTTGCCTTAAAGAACATTTGGCTGTAGGTACTGCTGCCTTTAAGTGCTCCTCTGAGAGTCATAAATACAACTTGCTGTGCATTCCAGTGCTTTTGTCCTGCTTACAATATTACTTTGTAACAAAATAATACCGCATGTGGGCTTGGCATTTTCTGTACACAGAAACTAAACTATTAGTCCGAGTTTAAAATACTTTAAACAATATGTTCAGGGATGCGCCTCTTCCAAGTGAATGAACGTCAAATTCAGCATTACGTGTCAGACCTTACTTTTTAAGATGATTTCCGACCGCACTTGAAGGCAGCATTAGTGTCCGCTGCACTAGTTGCACAAGCTGAATTTAATAACTTCATTAGCCTAGTCTTAAAAAAAGGGGGGGAAAATGTTTTTTTTGGAAAATAACTCCATAAGCACATTTCAAGGAATGAGTCCGTAACTCTAAACAGAGTGATTTCTCAGGAAGCTTTTGTTTGTCTAAAACAAATATTTATTTTGGCGCTTTTGGGAACTCTTTACCGCCTACTTCCGTCACGCTCCTCTAACAGTAGGTCATCCCTCTTTTATCACTCCTGAAGAACTTGACTGTGCGGCCTATTTCTGCATCGATAAATGAAAGAAGTCCAGCTTATGCGCTTATTTCTGCATGAAATCTTCATGTGTGTTTAAACTTGTACATTTCTGTCCCTGCCGCCCCTGTCTTCAGATGCTCCACCTCGCTGCAGGGCGCGCGGGAGGCCTCGTGGCCAGGCGCGCGACACTGGCCTTGACCACCACCACCAGCAGCGCGAGGATGGCCAGCCACGGGCACGGTACCATGCCACCAGTGTTTAGTTGTTGTTGTTGTTGTTGTTGTTGTTGGTTTTTTTCCCACTTACTGTCTCTGAAGTAGCTCTTTGTGTAGGAAAGTCTGGCTTTTCTGGACAAACTGGAACAACGAGGGCTCGGGATGTTTTTTTTTTGTTTTTTTTCCCAAACGTCTCCATGAGGTACCGGGTCAAAGTTGACTAGCCAGTGGCCGGCATGCAGGTGTTGTCCCAAATGCTGTGACCCATGATTCCATGACCTAATTGGGAATTGCCTCTATATTGCTAGTGCGACTGTTTTCAATCCTACCATTCCACATGCTTGCACAGAATTTGGTGTCGCATCTGTACATGTTTTCCCTGAACCCTTCCCTGGAGATTGTTAATGTGATGAAACCAGCTCTAAATCAACCAATTTCAATAGGTCAGTCATTCGCAGTGTCTTTTATGTACTTTTTTTTTTTTCCCCTGTTCTTCAGAAGGATCGACGTACCAGAACAGGAGGCCTCTGTCTAAAGTGGCCTACAACCAGCAGATGGCACTATTGTACCATCATGACTAGACATCCATGTGGACAGATGGTCCTTGGGGCTATTGGGTTTGATCGTTTGCAGGACAGAGCCAGGGGTTTAAAAAATGTCCCGAGACGGTGTGCATCGTTGCAGCAGTTGGCTCCAAAAGTGACCCGTCCTGTCTCTGTCCGTCCAGAGGTGGCCGAGTCGGTGGACATGTCCCAGCCGATGTACTGGGACCGCCTGGACACCCCTCTGCCGGACAGGCCCTACAAGGATGTGCTGACTGGTGCGGACAGTAGCCTAAAGCAGAAGGAGAAAGGACCCTGGAGCCAGCTGACCAAAGAGGAGAAGATTGCCTGTAGGCTCCTCTTTACTCCCAGGCTGAGGCGGCACACGGTGCAGCCAACCCCCCCCCCCCATCCCCAACTAGCTTAAAAACCCAGCTAAAATTAATATAATCCACCCAATAGTCATACAACACCACCATCCCTTTAGAAGCACAGGGTAACTAGAACATTTACTGACTTTCTATATTTACAGTGAGTACAATTCTGAGGTACTTAAGTTGAGTATTCTAATTTGATGCTACATTATACCTCTATTCCACTACATCTCAGAGTACTGTACGGTTTTGCTGCTAGTATTTCTTTACTTTTACTTCAGGAAAACATGAATTGCAGAACTTTATCCAGAGTGGTGTTGGTACATTTGCCTCAGAAAATGATCTGAATACTTCTCCCATTGACAATAAAACCATAATCCAGTGTGTAACCTAATAAAGCAGCTTTTGTAGTCACGTTGTGTAGAATGAACTAGAGAAGAGGGAGCAATAAAGTTTAAGTTCCCCAGCCAACCAGGGGACATTACAGCCACTGGACACCCCAACTTTACTTCTTCCAACTTTATCACTACCTTCACTCAGTACCTTATTTGTTTTTTGTTTTTTAAGTAGTTGTGCATGCATATCAGGGCATGTTACCGTAGTGACACAATACAGAACGAGAAGAGAAATATTTCCATTTTGCTTTATTGCGACACTTCCCCAATGTCCCCTATCTCTCCTGTCCCCCACTTCTTCTCCCACCGCCCCTGCAGTGTACCGGCTGGCGTTCTGTCAGACCTACCCAGAGATGAAGCAGCCGACAGGAGAGTGGAAGACTGTCATGGGGGGTATCTTCATCTTTATGGGCTTCACTGGCCTGGTGGTCTGGTGGCAGAGAGTCTACGGTAAATCGGCCTTTTTTTAAATTTTGTTTGCCTCAACATCACACACTTGGTGCCACTGTCTGACTACTTTTTGTTTTTTTTTGTTTTTTTACAGCGGACATTTTGACTTGTCATAGCAGACAAAGCACAGCTGTAACTAACCGCATTAACGATGGCTCTGTTCCTTTTGAAGTAGCCCAGTAAGCCATACCAGTTAGCCAGCAAGCACAATACCAGAGCCCTGGAACTGACTTATCTAAATGGCCTTCGGGCTTTAATGATGATGGGAGTTACACCAGGTCAAAATGTCCGCTGTGAGAAAGGTCTATTAGCAGAATAAAACATCGTGTCAATGGGCATGTTTGAATATAGTGACTGCGGTACGGAGTTCACTGAAGTGTTAAAACACTGTGGGTCTTTATTCCTTGGTTGCTCTAGTTTACCCTGAGCGCCCCAGGACCTTTGAAGACGAGTGGCAGGCCAAACAGCTAAAGAGGATGTTGGACATGAGGGTCAACCCCATCGAAGGCTTCTCAGCCAAGTGGGACTATGAGAAGGGCCAGTGGAAGTAAAGAGACGGCTGGACTGGGGCTGAGGTGGGGACAGAGTTGGACCGGTCACCTCAGAGCAGGGATTTGTTCCACTCTGTGAAGCTGCCGTTGAAGTCCGTCTCAATTTGAATGTTGAATTACAACGGTCAAAAGCCACTAGATAGATGGCGCCTAACCACTGTCAAACGTTATACTCTGTGCCAGCTCTGGCTCTGTCAGTAGCCTCTTCTCCAACCACTGCAGCCGTCTCTCATGGAGAACTGAGTCCGTCCTGTTGTAGCCTTACAATAATAATAAAGTTTTGCATATTTCTCTGCCCAACTCTTTTATTGTGTGGAGTAAGCGCTGCTACCCTGCGTGCTTCTTTAGTGCCGTGGTCATATTTGTTCGAACGCAAAGCAGTGCACAAAAAAAGTAACTAAAACTTGAGAATCATGAAGATCCTGACAAATGCATTTCACCAGCGGCGGAAACTAACGCAATACCTTTACTCACGCAGTGCACTCAAGTACAGTTCTGAGGTATTTTCATGATATGCTACTTCATACTTCAACGCCACTACATTTCAGAGGGAAATATTGTACTTTTTACCCACTGCAATTATTTGACAGCTATACTTACTAGTTATTTGCAGGTTTTTTTTCATTCAAAAGATTTTAATAGCCTCTTAAACATTATGTAGTGTGCAGTGATTTAAAAAAAAGGAAATCTCCCTCTTAACTAATTTTAGGCCATAATTAAGTCCTGCAACACACTTAAAGTATTTCTTTTTTTTTTGTATTTATAAAATCAGGTTTATTTTTTTTTATAATTCTACTACACCAATGTGCCTATTGTTTTTCGTGTTTGAAGATGGACATTTTTTTCCCCCTTGATCCACATCACTTCTAAACATTGATAATTTTTCATTCATTTTAAGGATTTTAACCCTTGAAATGCCACATTTTTTACAAAAAAAACAGTTTTCATAAAAACCCAAAAAATGAAATATTTTCCATATACTAAATGCAAACTGGGTGTCATTGTGCAGATGATCACAGCCTGGGACATGTCATTGATTAGCAACATCACTGATTTCTTTGCATGACTGATGAGAAAATGACATGATTTTTTCTTGTGCACTGGCAGATTGTAAATACAGCACACAACCGTTACATTAGAGGACAAAAATGTCCGCGTCATAAAACTTACAGTAAAAATATTACAATTTGTTTAAATTAAGAACAGGCTGAAATATTTTCACTGCATTCTTTCACTTGTTTTAAGAAGAAGTTGTTTTTCCAACTCAAGTACAGACAGAAATTGCTTTTCTACGATTGGGTTTCTTTGCAGATTAAACATCCCATTCTGCCTAATGAGAATGCTTTTGATACAGCACATTTACCTGCTTATACTTGTTTACTTTTACTTCATTATACTTTAGTATTTCGTACGTTCTTGCATTGCCTCTTTGACATTGGTAAAGGCTCTGAGTACTTCTCCAGCCACTGCATTTCACCAACTAATGGGAGGTGCTTTTAAAAGGTAGCATACACAGAAACATGGAGAAAAACGACCCACAAAGCAATAAGGTCATGACATTGATTCATAATTACCAAAGTAAGAACAAAAGGCTAGTTTGGAATGATCCAAAAGAGGTTATGCATTTATTGTGGTATTACGTTATTCCAACCAGAAGGAATGCTCTACCTGTTACCGTAGAAATCAGTGTCCTAACAAATACATTCAGGTATATGGATCTAAACTGGGTTACGCGTAATACACGTCACAATGCCTACAGCACAGAGTATGGCTGCAGACCCTTGGTGGTGTTAAATGGTAGACAATACTTTATTAGGGTAGAGCGTTGATTCTTGGAACTAAAATAACCAAATGTATAAAATGAGTACCGTTTATCTCCATTTCCTCTTCACATTCACTGCAACGGTCAACCTCACATGCGCAATCCCCTTTTTTCCCCTCACATCAGTGGGGCGGTCATTTTGGGCATAAAATGTACTTCCCTCTGGAAATACCATGAATGGTCAACAACGCGTCTTAATTAATGGGCAACTCTTGGTGCATGCACGCTTTAACACACCCACCCCCAACCCAAGACCTTTGGAAAAGACGCAACACACTCACTACATCTTCCAGCATGGCCTTTAATAGGTTCACTGTCATTGAAAGTTTTACAATGGCATTCTAAGACGCACAGACAGACCACTGGACAGGGTTGCGATCGTTTTCATTCTGGTCTCTTAAGGACGACCTATACATTTTTTGAAAATATCCTCTCTTACTCAGCATTTTCTTGTCTAGTGGCAGTCCAATAAACCTGAAAGAAAAAAACAATAATCCCCACCCCACAACGAATGACAATGCACATCAATGCAAAGATGGAGTTTAAGGCCATTTGAAGGGGCACAAGTATGCTTTTTACACCAAATATAAATAATGTTTCAAAGCCATCGGGTCCGTTTTTTTTCCTTAAATATGTTACTACGCTAACGTACTAGTCTAGATCAGTTTAAATAACTAGCATATACATAGGGTCGTGCCAATGCTGTCGCACTTCCTTCATTTGTGCCTCCTTGGAGAACATTTTGCCACACAGAAATTCTCACACACACACACACACACACACACACACACACACTCACACTCACATACAGTATGTGTAGGGAGGGAACTTGTTTCAGTCAGGGCCAGAGAAAAGCCTGTGAGCAGCTTCTTGGTGGGGCATACGCTAGAAAAATATATATATGCTGTACTGGAATGTATGAGAGCAGACCTTGGCTAATAGGACGCTCAGGACGCAAGCATTTAGAGGATGATACTCAGCAATGGTCAATTCCTCTCTTTTGTTAGTGAAATATCTGTCATCAGGACTTCAGGAAGAGAAATCCGTGTATGTAAATCTGTTAACTAGGGGGATGGAAAAGGAGCGTCGGTGAAGGGCGACGGGTCCGGCTTTCAAGATGGAGGCGCAGCTGCCCCCCGCACACTCACAACATAGCGAGGGATGTTTCCCGCGTAAATCCAGATTGTAAAATAAAAAAAGGCCCTTACTCCCCTAACGCTTACTCTCTGCGGTGCCACACGGCTGCATCTTTTCTATGATGAGAAAATGGCCCCGGCTTGTCCCTGCACCGGAGCTGTAGTGTGCTTTTTTTTTTTTTTCCGTGCCGATATAAACACATGAATACAACCCAGGACATGTTGTTGGTAGCTGGAGACCGTATTTGGAATCAAGACGGGAGCACCGGGGGAACAGGGAGGAGTACCCCTCCACCTGCCCAGGAAATTAATCGAGCTGCCAGTTGCTGGGGGCGTGGTGCCCAGGCGACGAACACTCCCCCGACGTCAGCTTCAAATTAAAGACGGAAGGATGTTTAGAGCCGAGTCTCCATCTCCCCGCCCCCCGTCGGACTACACCTGACTGGCAGGTGTGTGTGCGCGCGCGCGCCTGCCGAGGGCGTGCTCGAGCGAGGCAGCAGGTGGGCCAGCTGTGACTGACACACGTGAGTACGCGCGGTGACAGCCAGGGGAACCGCGGAGGAAGAGGCGGCGCTGAGCGCAGAGGGAAGGAGGTGGAGAGGCGGATGGAGATTTGACAGATTTGAGGCGTCTGGGGGGGGGGGGAGCAATGCATGGATAACTTGGGAGGGAGTGTGTGTGTTTGTGTGTGTTTGTGTGTGTGAGCTCAGCTATGAATGTTTGGGTGTCTAGTTTTACAGTCCTGTAGCCACTGACAGTTGCTTAATATGGTAAACAGACACTTCTCATCAAATCTAACTCAAACAACAAGACAAAGGACGGCTGCTTCATCGGTTTGCTACATAAATCTTCAAAAGGCAATGATGTTCACTCTGAAGCATAACATGCCATTGATCAATGTAAATTTGACTTTAGGTTCAATAATAAGGAATGATTATTAAATTAGCACATCAAGGAGAAATAGTCTTCTGTCTGAGCGTTGCTGCACATGATTTGGATTTTATTGCAAAAATGATCACGGAAATGACTTAACACTTTATTTTAACCCCCCCCGCCCCCCATTGTCAATTAAGCTTTTAACTCTATAAAATGTCAACAACAAAAAAGTGAAAAATGTCTGTCACAATTTCCCACTTGTTTTGCGTCTTGTTTTGTCCGACCAACAAGCCAAAACCCAAAGATATTTAATTTACAATTATATAGCATAAAAGAAAAAGCAGCAACTCTTCACATTTGAGGAGCTGAAAGAGTATTTGTCGTCATTTTTTGCTTGATTCATCAGTTATCCAAACTGTTGCCACTGACCTATCGATCAGTTGACTGAATTGTTGCAGAGCTATGAGCAATTGTTTAAAACCCACTATAAGGCAGATATAAACCAATATGAGGATATTTGAGTTGTTTATTAATGTAGTTTTTTCCAATTATAACTTATAACCCAGCATCTATAACTGGAGTATGAACAGACAATGAATGAATAACAATATAACATATTAGCTGATTGCAGATATTTGTGTATATGTCAACTGATAAGTAACAAGAAATTGCAGTACAGTTGCAGTTTGAGGTCATTTAGAAACAGTAAACAAAAGAAAAAAAAATAATATTGGCTGATATATAATTATCAGATTTTATAAACTCCCAAATTTTGAAATCAGTATCGGCCTCAAAAATCCAGTGTCAGCTGTAGTTATTAGACTTTGATTTAACTTGAAATATGAAGTATTTCTTTAAGTGTGCCCTTATTATAATGCTTATATTTCTTATTTGATCCATTTATAAATACACCTTCACTGTCCCTGACAACTGAACTCGGTCCGCTGATGAAGGTCATGAGAGGCCGCTAAAAGCTCAGGAATAAACCTAGTAAGTGGCCCTGGAGGGAAGAGTTTGCCATTGCTGAGGCGGAGCAAGAATGACCCTAAAAGCTCAACATGTGAAATCCATGTGTCTGTATTCATACATCATCAAATTATAATCATTTATTAACTGTTTATGCATCAGTTATGGGTGCTTCATAGGAAAAGTTGTAACTGTTGACAAATACATTAATAAAACACTTACAAATATCCTTATACCTGCTTACAACCACATTATAGTGTGTTATTACATGTTTATATACCACTGAATGGGGGGGGGGGGGGTTATAATAAAGTGTACCAAAAGTGAAAGCCTCCCATCCAGGACAGTTAAGACTGAAGAGCCTTTCATGCTGCCTGGGTGCCGCTCCATCTATTTTGTGTGTTGCTACAGTATTTGCTGCATCGCTCAGCTACTGTGTAGTAAACATGGAGAGTCTGAGCCACGGCGTCCTGCTTGGATGAACTGCAGTCACTCTAAGAACGTGCCACGCACAGCGGTCTGGCACTCGGCACGCTGACTAAACACAAACAGGATCAAATCAAGGCCAAGTTTGACCATAAAGCACAGATTGGCGGCGGGGGGGGGGGGGGTTTAAATGGTTCACAAATCCAAAACCAAGCGCACCAACAAACACAAACAAGCAGAGGAGTTTGTTTCCCCATTAGCTTCTTAGTTTAAGACTGCCATGTTTTTCTAACTAAAATCTTTTAGACTCCTGTTCGCTTACCAGTCATACAGAACCAATGAGCATGAAGGACAAGGGCAAGACAAAACAATCAGGGTATGGAATCATGGATTATAATGTTATAATGTGTCGGCGATCAGGATGGCTGGCAGGAAATGGGAACCACAGAAGCTGTTCAGGGGCAGGTGCTACATCCTCCCCTGCTTCCACTCTCTATATGGCACATACAGAGCTATTGTAGAGCTGTCTGTGGGGACGAGCGACCAAACAAGCTTCAAGACGAGGACATGCAGAGCACGCCAGGCCCCACAACACACTGATCAGACAGGTTAACTGTGGAGGACAAAAATGGGAAACCAAAATTTGTTAAAACTAATACACACAAACATGAAGAAAGGAAAATAATACAGGAACCACGGGAGAAAGAAAGAGAAGGAACAATTGGTTCAGTGAATGAGAATGTGACATGTCTGTCTCTGTACAACCGCACGTTTTTCATCAGGGTGGAATAAGGTGAACACAGGAATACGAGTAACTCTTCCTCTTCTCTGTCTTTTTCTCAAAAGTTCAACAACATGTGAGGATTCTTAGTCCACCGTGGGATATGTGGGGGTGCGTGGGGGGTTAGGAGTAAACATCATCAGCAGTTCTTATGAGACAAACAGGACCTTCATTTGAGCTTCTGCGGCGTGACGGTTGAGGGCAGTGAAGGAGGCGGGTGGAGACGTCATGGGGGAAGAGTGTTGGGAGAGCTGTCGTTTTTTCTCCCCTCACAGGCGTTTCTGGGCGATGATGGAGCCCACCACCACCCCGGTCACCAGGGTCATCCCTGCGAGCAGCCACTTCTTGAAACTCTCCTGAGACCTCCTGCTCTCTGCCGCCGCGTCCTGCCCGAAGATTTCGGCAAAGCGCTCCTGGCAGACGTGAAGGAAAAAAAAAAAAAACACAAGATGGGGAAAAAGGGAAAGAAAAGGGTTAACACCAGATTCTAATCTGAAAATACCCACATGCATGCATATTTCCCAAAACTCCCCTCAAAAAAAAAAGTTAAGAACATGAAAAAAAAAACAAAAAAAAACACAGACAGGTTGAGAGAGTCAGGTAGATTCCCTTCGGTAAAGGTCTCAAGGCTTCAAACAAGCAAACGGCAACTGAGCCACCCACAGCTGGGTATCTGAATGACTGTTGACAGAACTCGCACGGTCTCGTGTGGAAATTTCCACCCACTGCAGCAATCAGGTGAGGCAACCGCACGACCAGCAGAAAGCCCCAAAAGCCACCGGTATCTATGCTGTGCAAAGTGACAAGATCTCATTGATTTAAAAGGGAAAAATCCACCTAGATAAGTTCAGCGGTAGGACCCGGTCACAGCAAATCTCGCTTTAAAAAAAAATGTTCCACCAAACCTCCCCTCCCCGGCAGCCCATCAGTTCTGCAGCAGATCCCTGCAGAACCGTTGTTGTTGCCGACATTCTTTCCCACCGTTGTCCTCAGACTGCCAAGCCTACATTGCCGCCCACTGAAATCATTTCCTGGAAATGAGCTGCAGAGCACGTAGTTTGAACCACTGGCCACAAGGAGGAGCCAGTCAGGCTCAAATCTCCTATACAAAAACACACCACCACCGGTTGTCCACACTTTGAAACGGTCAGTGCTTCACCTCAGTAAACATGATCTGGGAAGCTAATGCGCCTTCTTGAGCGCAAATCATGAGCCCTTAATCTGAACAAATGGGAAAATGACTAATTTGGATGCCTGACTCTTAGTCAGAGGTGGATTCAACAGGTGGGACAAAAGGTCTTTATGGAGGAGGGGGGGGGCAGTTACTGGAAACTCAGCTGAGAAAGAAGACAGGAAGAAGAGAGTGAAAGCACAGAAGTAAATCACTGAAACAGAGAAAGAATGCAAAGGGGCACGGGGGGGTGTTGCCAGAAACTGACTAATCCCGTAGAGGATATTATTGTAGCATTATTCAAGGAGTTGCAGGACCTGGGGGCCTGTTCCAGAAAGCAGAATTAAAGAGCTCTGCACCTGAGCCCTGAGTCGACCAACACAGAGATGGGGAAACCCGTCACCTTGAGTTAACCACGTGCATGCATGGTGACTGAAGTCACCGCAGCTCCCATGACACAACTCACCACGGCAACGGGTAAACAAAAAGGGCAGGGCGTCCATTCTGATCCAGTGGAAATAGGAAAATAATGCGCGCGTATGCATGATGCACATCTTTACAAAACACACTGAAGCAGCAGCAAAAGAGCACGAGTTGGAGTGGGGGAAAAGAGTCAGTAAGTCAACACTGAAGCTTTATGCGCCGCGGTCCACGCAGTCATCATTTACCAGACTTGGGTTTCCTTAATGGACGACAAAGTGGTGAAATCTGACTGTATATTATTATACATTTCGTTTTGGTAACAGTGTTACCATGACATGGTTTTGTCCATCCGGTGTAGTACGTATCATGGTCACAATAAAAACAAACAAACCCCATGACTCTAAGGAATCGGTTTCAAGATTGATTGTTTGTGATAAAAAAAAATAAAAATTAAAAAAAGACTATAAGCCAATATATATGTCCCATCAGTGCGACCAATCGCACCATGAAAAACAGGAGATCGTTTTTCATTGATCGGTGTGGCTGTGTGTATAAAGCTTCACACTGAATCATTTCTTATTCAAACAAAGATTACTACGGTCATTTGTGCAATTGACACGTCAGTCCAAGTTACTGTTCCGACGAACCCGACAGCTGCCTTAATGTGCGCCGAGTCACAGCGTTGTACAGACGACTTCAAATGGCAAACAAAAGAAGGGCAATGCGTACGTTTCATTCACAATATGCAACATTTGAACATGAGGGAAGAGATCGACGGCGCATAAACAGGGTAACGTTAGGAAAGACGGCCCTCTGGGAATGATCGAATATCTGGGATTTTAATTGTTCTCGCCAGACATGAATCCCTGCAAATTAACGAGCTTCGATATCGACAGGATCAATGAGGAAATGAAACAGCATGTCCGACAGCTCCTTCAGGCCCTAAGGCTGGGGGTGGGGACTCAGAAACTCAGGGTTTGTTGAAGAGAACCTGCCAGCGAGAAACATTATTAGTTACCACAGTAAGTGACCACGAGTTAGTTATTTGTGTTTCTGGAACTGAAAACCCTGAGTTGAGGGAAACCTTGGGTTTTCGGTCACAAACCGTTGGTTCCCGGAGAGAAAGGGCCTGAGGGAGTTAGAGGAACGAGGGGGCGTGTCATTCCCGAGCCCTTCCAGGAGTTTGATTTCTTTTTGATAACAGAAGTGTGGAGCGTAGTTCCCTTCACGCCCCAGCTCCTCTTGCAGTGTGACATCATGAACAATGAAATTGACTGGTACTCAGGAAACACACCAACAACGAGACTAGACAGTCACAGGATGACTTCCAAATTATATACATGTAGGAAGGGTTTGTTTTACACTTGGTGATGTCTGTTGCAATATAACGCGGAGTAGGGGGTTCTGAGGAAACTAATCGCGGCTTTGCGGCTAATATTTCTAAGAATATGCAGGGTGTGAATGTGCTGGGGGAAGATAAGGCGGGGGGGGGGGGGCGTTAGAGAGATGGTGTGCCGATGACTTCACTTCTGTGGTGTGTGTGACAACCTTAACCAGAAACTGACTGGCAGCTCAATATAGGTCATCACAAGTGTAACATATACAGTATATAATGGTGTTACCCTGGTTACAGTAACCGCATGATTTGCATATGCCAGATTTATTAAGAGCCCCTTTTCACAGCTAAGCTAGATTATTTTTTGTTATGGTCAACAAATCCCATGAAAAGCCAAAGCCAACAATAAATTGATCCTGCTCAGGTATTGTGCGTGTATCGAAGAGCTCCACTGTTGTCCAAAAGCTGTTAACAACACATCAGTGAGCCTCACTGTTGCACTGGGTGACATGTTCCTTCATTATGATGAACGTGGGCACTTTCGTTTATTTTAAGTCAATCCCAAATACACAGCTCTGCAGCTGGAAACACTCCCTAAAGCAGCAAACGTGGATTCATTTGCAGCTGAAAACAGTCCCCACTGAAAAACACCCTTTCCTCCTGTGTGAGTAACGTTAAAAACCGCCGTGGCCAGCTGTTTTAGGAGATTACTCAGCTTTTTTTTTTTTATGTTATTTGTGATCAGCTTTTAGCAGGAACCACTGGGCTTGAGGCAGAGTGGCACGGACACGGTTGGGTGTTGAAAAGTACGGAGGGATGTGGAATAACGGCCACGAGATCTTTCACAGAACTCTTTACAGAGAGCAAGCCCAGCTATTTTAAACCGATTAATTAGCCAGAATGCAAAAGGATAAAATACAGTACACAAAGAAAACTCAAAGATTAACTAAACCAAATATAGGCACAGTTATTTAACTTGCTAATAAATTGAATACACCTACCCTTTCTGCCTTTGATTTAACACTGATTCCAGGGTCTATGTAAAATGTACTTGAAAAAACAGTGAAAGCTGAACTAATTATCATCATTTTAAAAGCTGATCAGCCTAATAATAAAACCAAGCCCATCTAAGCTTCTCCTGTCTGCTAGGTTTTCATTTGACAATGACAATTTATAGCCATACACGCTGCCAAAACCGAAAGAGACAGAAACACTAACCGTATTTGTTCACTGCCAAAGTTCTGCCTAAAGCAGTCACAGTTTGTGGGCTCTATGGGAGCCAAGCTGGTCTTCTAGTAGCTATTTTCATTCATGGTTTAGCTCTAAATAAACACACACACACACACACACACACACACACACACACACGCTTCTACTGTAAAATACCTGCCATACCGAGTGAAAAAACATTCTAGAGAAACCTTTACACTTGAATTGAGTCAACGGTCTCAGCCAATGAGTAGACATTTGTAAATATGTAACAAGACTGAGGCACTGCCTACACCTCAAGTTCACTTCAAGGGAAGGGGGCGAGAATTTCACCTTCAGCCCACGTCATTCCTCATCTCTTAGTCACTGGAACAGCGTGGCCTTACATGCTTGCCCCCTGACCCACTCTACCCAAGGCCTTGTTAATGACTGAGGCACCAAACCGACTCTTTGCTGTGTGCTTGTGAGGAAGCTCCCAAGCAAGGGTAAATATTTGTCTTCAACCTCACCTCGACTTCCTACAGGCCTTGACTCAGCACATGAATATTTTCGCAAAAGATAAACTGGCCTCCTTTCTAGCCATGTAACCGAAATTAACCAGCGGCGTTACTGGTGACACGGATGGATACACGTGGGGGGGGGGGGAAGGTGTCAAAACGAGTCAAAACCGACCACAGAGTGTGTGTAACAAGAGGCTGTGATGAAATATGTACTGGAGCAAAGTTGCTCAAAGCATCGTGATCACTGAGCTGCGTTCAAGAAAAGCAGTTGGAATTTGCCACAAGGGAATGATAAATGGTACTAAAGTAAAGAATGACGTAATGTGATTGTACACTATTTTACATCATGTAACATGAGTCAGTGTTTTACTGCAGCTTTCCTAATGAAAGAGAAGTCTGACCACTGCCTAGCCCTTCCTGCTAAACCTTATAGAACAATGCGAGGAATGTGGGTGTAGAGAACAAACAGCACTTTGTGACTGTGACTGACAAATGTAAAACAGACATGTCAAGACATGTTATCATTCAGTGGGTAGGAAATATATTATGACTCACTGTGTATTGATTATGTGGTAGTGCCAAGGGATTCACAAGAAAGCTCCTTAAAATGCCCTCTTTTGTCTTGTGTTAATATCCTACCTATT
The DNA here is from genome assembly GCA_011952105.1 of Coreoperca whiteheadi. NCBI lineage: Eukaryota > Metazoa > Chordata > Actinopteri > Centrarchiformes > Sinipercidae > Coreoperca > Coreoperca whiteheadi. The sequence continues at coordinate 2,508,167 of CM022479.1, forward strand.
AAATATAAATGTGTATAGCAGCTTTAATGATCAATTATTAACTGAAGTTTCAATTAGAGAGATGTTGTAGACTTGCTCAATAGTGTCTACAAGAAGTGTATCCAAGACCGAGACTCTAAGAATATTCAAACAAAAACGGGATGGTTAAAACAACCTCTACCAGGATCCCCACAAATGTGTTTATTAGGGGATAAGTCTCAAGTCATCTGGGCTTACTGAAGCAGTTCGGGCTGGCAGTCACAGGTTTTATTGCAGTAGCCAGGCTCATTTTACGTAATTGGAGGAGCCCACACACACCAGAGGGACCATAACGGCTTATAGGCTGGCGATATTCTACATTTGTGTTATTGTCGTCAATAATCTCATGTAAAGATCAAAACGCACAGTGTGTTAGTCCAGATCTCTCCAACCTCCCAAGCCAAGCCCATTGTTTCCTTCTCACAAAGTAAATCCTTAAAAAACAGGTCATAGATTTATACATTCCTTTCTTTAAAGTAGAATCATTGTTATCAGCTTCTAATGGGATTTGTCGATTAAGAAAGATGTAGAATCTCACCAGTCTTATCCTTTAAACTTGTGACAGAGGCTGCTTCCTGTGAAAATATGATAGATGGGGTAATTAATGTCCAAAGCAGGGCTGATTTTCTTACATTAAAGGTTGCAACATCGTAGAGAGGGTACGGGATATTAGTTAGCAGAACATAAGAGATCATCGGAGTGGCGGCTTCGTTCTAATTGACCTGTTTACATAGTTTGTATTTATCTTTCGTTTCTGTTGTTGTTAAATGGGACGGGTTAGGGTTGGAAGTCAAGCGGTATAGATTATCTTTAGCTTCGATCTGTGTTTCCGGAGCCAGGACTTGATGCGCTCTTTTTAAACTTTTGGTTACCGGTGCGTTCGGCAGCGATTGAAAGGAGATGTCATACACAAACACACCACACCCTTCCCCAATTCTGCGCTGCTCGCTCCTTCATCCTTAACCCTCTGACCTTTGCCCTCAACATCATCAGTTCCACTCGTGCTTAATTTTTCCCCTATTGAGCATTTGTACATGTAATTCCAAATACAACAAAAATAGTGACTTTTCTGCCTGTTACCTCTCTGCCTATCAACGTCATTTCTTCACTTGGGAATCAGAGTTTCAATACACCTTCAACAGAATGCCTGAAGGACCCCTGTTTTAATTTATGCCAGTCAGCTCACTATGCACACGTCAAGGCAGCATCGTTGGTCGGATATGCTTAATCTCCCCTAGTCCCACCGGGCAGGTAAACCCAGGCTTTATCCACTCTCTCCTTTTCTCTTTCCCTTTTCACACGGTCACGCCTTTATTTCTTTATCTCTTGCTCCGCTCCCAGAGGAAATCAGGTGCTAGGCAGCGGCCTGCAGAGCGCTTTCAGGCCTCGTCTCTGGGTTTTTTTCCTGCTTTTCTATGTCTTTAACTTTCTCTTTTTTCGTTAGCCGGAGAGAAGGGGGGAAAAAGAAAAAAAAAAAAGGATGAGGGAAGGATTAGCTCATGAAAGCAAAAGGTTGGATATAAGAGAGAGAAAGGGAGAGAAACAGTGAAGGGGCACAGGGAAGGAGATCCTGCAGTTTGCAGTTGGTTGCCACGGCTACCGGAAAGCAGCTGATTGGCGTGTATGATGTGTGCGAGTGTGTCTGGGCCCGAAAGGTCCATCTCTGTGGCTGACAAATGGCCCAATACTACATGTGGAGAAAGGAGCATTTTAACGATCATTAGCACCAGCTTCCCATTCATCAACGCCGACTTGTCGGTTGCTCCGGTGTTGCACCATAACAAGCTGCCACACTCAAATCCCCTGATTGTTAAAGCTCCTGACCACGACACACACACACACCAGACATTGATTAACGCCCCACATACTTTTACTTGGGGTCGGAAAAAAATAGGGCTGGAAATTAATTGAAATTCAATCAATTTAGGGCACTCTAAACATTTCAGAACATTTAAAATGACCACAAGTTGACACACCACAAAACCTATTTTCAGTGATTGGTAGCATTTGGTATTTTAAAATGCTTAAAGAAATTAGTCGATTCATCGATTGACACAATTCGTTGACAACAATTTTGATAATTGGTGAACTTACACGGCCTAATTTATCAAGTGAAAATGCCAAATATTTGCTGGTTCCAGATTCTCAAATGTGAGGATTTTTATATCATTGTGAATTCTTAAGGGACAATTCACGCCAAAATCACATGTAGTGCTATTTTTTCCATCTAGATTGTTTTGCTGTGAGTTGCGGAGATACCGGCCACAGAGGTGTCTGCTTTTTTGTAATTATTTTTATTTTTTTTAATAAATATAATGGGACTACATGGCACTTGGCTTGTGGTGCTCAAAGTGCCCCAAAAAACAAAAAAAAAAACATTTGAAAAACTCAACAGCGACATCTCTTTCCAGAAATCATGACCCAGATAATCCACAGACCTTGTTGTAAGAACGTTTCTTTTTCTCCTACCGATAGTTCCCACACGAAACTGCTCACAACAAGGTCTTGGGATTAGCTTGAGTAACCGGGTCGTGATTTCTGGAATGTATGCAGCAACTTAAATGCATCGCTTTTGGAGTTGTTCAAAAATAGCTAAGTCCATGGGCCATGTATAGGCAAAGAGATTAGTACAATTTTGAAGTGCGATATTTGTTATGATCCGGGCCGGTTTTTGCAGTCTGCTCCCCCTAAAGAAGGAACCTTGGGCTGACATAGAGCTACTACTGTATCCATGAAAAACCTCCTATTGTACCACAATAGTATCGATAAAGTTTTTCCAACGGAAAGGCTCAGTGCCAAAATGAAGAGAACAGCTTAATGACGGCCTCGGACAAATCGCTTGCCCAGTGATCGAAGTGACTTCATCCAAAGGGGTAGGGGCACACTGGACAAGGGCAATGTGTCTGTGTAATACACAGTGAGACGTGGACTTTCCTCTACTCAAAACCTGTGTGTGTAAAATGTGTCCTTTCTAAGACCTTTACTTTGTAAAGGAACAATTATCTTGACCCCGTCCGCACCATCTTTTTTTCATTCCCCCCCAAATAATATTGTGATAATTGTGTTGAAAAATGTTAAAAATATTGATTTCATTGGCATTTCTCGCTATGTTCTGACATTTTGTAGACCAAAAGATTACCCGTTTAATAAAAAAAACAAATCAACATCTTTAATGCCAACAAGAATAATCATTAGTTGCAGCTCCGATATTTATGTCATTGGGTTAGCACTAAATTTTAAAGTTCAGCTGTACATGTAAGCACAGCTCCCAATACAAATGGATTTCTTTTAAAAAGTGAGGGTCCCTCTGTCTCCGTGTGCAACATCTGATCTAGACAGCTCGCTCTCAACAGACAAGGACTTCTTTCCAGCAACCGGCAGAGCACAGGACGTTCAGGCCGCGCTGGCCACGAGCGGCGGCTGGTAACTGGTTGAAAGGCACAGAGGCGGTGGCGAGGACGAAACTGTGCTGACGCTGGAAACGAAGCTGAAGGTCCCATTTCCATGCAGATTGATCCAGAGGATTCAGCGTGGCTAACTGGAAAGTTCTCTGCTGTGATAGAAAGCTGACAAAAGCTCTTCCCCTTGGACACACACACAAACACACGTGCTCTCACACATTGCTTTGAGTGTGTGTTTGTATGCATGCAACACACCCTCGGAATAGCAATGACTTGACAAAAACAATCTAGATCAACCAGCTTTGAACCAGTCCCATGCAGCGAGAGGGGAGAAATGAGAGCATGGGGTAAAATGGAAAGTTACTGGAACTGTAGGAGGTGATGCTCTGTGGGAAACTGGGCATTGTGGGAAAGAGACAAACAAATAAATAAAATCAATAAAGGCGGCATTTGTCTATGATGCGACAAGGTAGGTAGGGTTGGTAAAAACATTTGATTCTGCTTTTTCCCCCCCAATTCTGGCTCTTCGACTTGAACTAATAATCAACAACCCCGTCTCGATTCCCTAACCCTGTGACACTAGTGATCTGATATACTCACACAACTCTAAACTACCATGAGCATGTTTTGAATTCCACATGCCTGTGTTATGAAGGGCATATCTATATATCTCGGAGTGTGTGTGTGTGTGTGTGCGTGTGAGAGGGAGAGAGAGAGAGAGAGAGAGTGAACGAGTAAGTGCCGAGTCATAATAAAGGCCAAATCTGCACAGACAGTCAATGACCGGCCATTAAAGGAGTGTAAGGAAAGGGAGCGTCTGGTTCTTCTCTAGACTTCATCTAAGGCAGACTTCTAACTAGCAGCAACTGAAAACCTTTTATACTGATTGCTGTAGACACAGCATCAAGTCTATTTCCACGACTTTGAAAGGGCTGTCTAGAACTGAAGACTTTACTATAGAAAAGCAGTTATAAGAGTCCTTTATCTTTGTTCAAGCCCTGTGTGGGATGGTTTCGTTACACTGATTCACAAAAATTCAAGAAGAGAGAACCAAATGAAATGGATTAGAAGCCCATAAGTGAGAAGGCAAAAGGATCTGAACACATGGGGGTAAGGTATGAAAGGCGAAAGCAGGATCACAGTTCAAGGGTTCACATAAAAGCCATTGACCAAAAGCTTGATGGTCCGTGAGAGCCACAAGGAGAAGCTAGCTCTTAAAACACATAAAAATGTAATCTCTCCCAGTAGTTCTACATGCAAGTTGCAACACTTGGGATGTGTACACGCAAACGCCGCATGGCCTTCACGCACGCGCACACGCACACACACACACACACACACACACACACACTGCGGTGTCCTTGAGCCCAGAGTACAGCGTGGAGCCCGACACATCATGTGATTTTGTTTATTGAGTAAAGTCATCGTTGGCTCCGTGTGACGGATGAAATATGGTTTAGAGAGCAACACAGGGAGGTGTCATGATGTTCTGGCTGGTGAAACAAGATGATGTCGAATGGGAAGAGAGTGCGTACGAAGTGTCAAGTACAGTGAGTGCGTGCTATGACCTCTGCCTTACATTGCGAAAAACAGTTCATGACCGGCTCATAGGACCACAGTGACTCGGCACAATCAAAAGAAACATTAACTGCCAAGGTTCAGATAAACCACCTGAGGAAATACAGACACAATGTGAAAACAGTGTGTCGTGCAGGATGACATACTGTATTTGAGATGATAAATTATATTCTCCATATTTGAAAACTAACAATCATAGTAATGAGAGGAAATGTTGTTGCAATAGATGCCTTATTTACACAAGTATTCAGACTCTTTTCTTTGGTATTTCAAATTGAGCTCAGGTGCATCCCGTTTGCTTTGCTTATCTTTGAGATAGAACTCTAGAACCTGATTGGAGTCCACCTGTGGTAAAACTAATTGGACGTGATTTAGAAAGACACACACTTGTTTATTTATGTTCCCACAATTCACAGTGCTTGTCAGACTGAAAACCAAGCTTTGAGGTCCAAGAAACTCTACGTAGATTTCTGCAATCCAACTGTGTCAAGGCATATATCTGCGCAACGGTAGAAACCATTTCTAAAGCTTTGAATGTTCGTAGGAGCCCAGTCCATTATTGTGAAAGGGATGACGTTTCCACCAAGAATCCTTATAGAGCTGGACGTCCAGCCAAACTGAGTGACAGGGCAAGGAGGGCCTTGGTCTCGGCGGTAAGCAGGAACCTAGTGGCCACTGTGACAGAGCTTCAGACCGCCTCTGTAAAGGAGTGGGAGAACCTGCCAGAAGGAGGCACTCTGTAAATCAGGCCTTTATGATAGAGTGGCTAGACAGAATTCACTCCTGAGTGAAAGGCATATGACCACACACTTGGAGTTTGTCCAAAAGCCACTTAAAGGGCTCTGAGAGCATGAGGAATGATTCTGTGGACTGATGAGACAAAAACTGAACCAGGTGGCCTGAGCTCCAAGAGCTACATCTGGCGAAATCCAGGACCTGCTCACCACTTGGCTAATACCATCCCTACGGGGAAGCATGGTGGTGGCAACATCACGGGATGGGTGTGTTTCTCAGCTACAGGGATTAGGAGACTGGTCAGAATTGATGGAGAAGTCCTTGAAGAAAACCTGCTCCGGGCTACATACGACTTCAGACAGAGAAGAAGGTTCACCTCAAGGACGATAATGGACAGCAACGACAGTGCCTAGACCCAAAGCCCGGACTTGAGCCCCAGAGAACACCCGTGGAGAGACCTGAAGATGGCAGTTCACAGACACGCCCCATCCAATCTGACTGAGCTTAAGAGGATCTGCCAAGAAGAAAGGGACTAACTGCCAGGTGCACAAAGCTTCTTCTGCAAAGCACTGAATAAAGGCTCTAGATACTTATGTAAATGAGAGGCTTCAGTTTTTGACATTTCCCAACAAATAAAAAAAAAAATCTCTGGCTTTGTCTTTATGGGAAGAACTACCAGTGTTACCCAAAACACCAGTCTTTCAGACAGAAAATAGCATAGCTTTTTCTGCTGGCGCCTCATGCATTGGCTACCCCACTATCGCAACACAGTGGTCTCATTGAAATGAATGAGGGGGCTGCCCTTTTTTACGCAGTGCTTATGTCAACACGGCCTAAGTTTGGTCAGTATCATAATCAAAATAATGATCTCAAAGTTAAATGCAGCATGACCTCATGACCCTCATTTTTATCAAGACTCGTCATCACCATCATATGATGACAATTACTGTATTCATTATTACCACCAGTACTTTTATCATTCTAGTGGCCTAGTGGTTGCATGATGTCAGTTTTAATCTTTATAGAATGAAATCTGTGTCCAGTCAGAAAGAAAAAGCCAACAATGTGAGTGCCTGTTCCTCCTTTCTTATCAATGTCCTCATCATCTCCACGAGTTCCATATCTTCCTGCACCTCCTCAAGCCCTTCCGCTCCTTTTTCATCCTTATCACAACTGCCAAGGCATTTTCAGGAGCGAGGGAGTCAGACCGGCTGCCAAAGATCCCATATGACCGGAATATGTAGGAATTCCTGTAGAGCTAAGCACTGAGCAGAGAAACCCACCGCACAGTAAGATCTTACAACTCAGTCATTTAGCTGATGCCCCCTTACAAGTAGGGTAAGTCATGGTTTCCCGATTTTACATCAGCAAGTGACAAGAGCAGATGCAGGATAATACAAAGAAGGACAAAGTCAAGGCAAAATACAAGGACAATGGGAATCAAGAACAATCGAAAAAGACTGACTTCTCAAGCTAATAGCCAAAAAGATGAAAATGCACCCGCTTTGAGAGGAAAATATGAAAAATACATATTGCACTTGCTGATGCCTGAAGAAGAGAGCATCCATTCGAATCGTGTTGCTTAAAATGTGCATGTTTATTTTATATTGAAGCGTTTGCTTGAATAAATGGGGTTCTTTCTGCTCTGGTTGGGGTTCCTCTCTACTTATTTTTCTGCTAGGTATAGGAACACTTGACGGTTCAAACACGCAGCTGACAGGCAGCAGCTCTACACACAAAAGGACCCAACTGTCACAGCGTTGAACCAAGTTTAGGGTCAAGTGGGAGGGTTTGAGAGAAAGCGGTGTGATAATAACCTGTCTTCATTCTTCTTCTGTGTGACCCTTATGGAAAAATTGGAGTTCAGCCAGAAAGCAGGACTTTCAGAAAACTGCTGAAATAAAGTCCCAGGAAACGAAGATGGGCAGCTTCACAGCACAACGGTAACCTGCATGGTAGTTTAGTATTGAGCGTCACAGAGCTATTTCACACTCCTGTTGACTTCATCACTGCCACCTTATTCATGAGACCAGTGCTGGCAGTGAGGGGGTGATGTGAGGAGACAACAGAACTGGTTTGACATGTGATGAATCATTTCCAAGCAGTAGAAAGGAAGCGAGAGAAATGAGGAAATTGAATAATTAAACCTCCCCTCAGTGGTGACGCTTTGTGGTGTTTGTGCCATCATTGTGTCTGTATGTACTCTTTCGTTGCCTTTTGGACCTTGGAGCTGCCTCTGCGTGTGTCCATGTGCAAGTGTGTGCGTGCACGTGTTGAGCCGGCGGTGAGACCATGAATTAAAGAGGAGATTAATGAGTCAGAACATGGAGGCTCAGACTCCAATCTGTTCCCTGCCCCACTAAGGGGGATGTCTCCCTCCACAAAACCCCATTCTGTCAGCAAACACACACACACACACACACACACACACACACGCACAGGCACAGCAGGAAGGCCAAGAACTCAGGACCGTGTGCGTACGTCTGGCAGAGAGAGCACATGTTTAGGAAAGTGTAAAGACAGAGAAGGATAACAGAGAGAGGTAGCTGAAGCACAGAAGACAGATTCTCTCTGAATGGATGTCTTCGGCAGTATAAACCCTCCACCCTGTAGGCCATCACCCCACCCAGACACCTCACCATGACCCCGAGACCTGCCATCTGTCTGGAAGACAGAAGAACAAAAATGAAGGGAGGAAAGAGTGTGACCGAGACAGAACGAAAGCCACAAAGACAATCAGGGAGTGAGAGAAAATAAGAAACTAGAACACAAGAACGAGGGTGAAGCAGGCTGCGGGGGGGGGGGGAAACACAAAAAGGCTGACGAAAGCGACTGGAAACTGAAAAGGGGGAGACCCATGAGGAGAAAAATATGTGGAGAGAGGATCAAGTGGCAGCAGTGAGGCTCAGTTTCCTTGAAACTACACTTCCCATCACTTACCGTACACTTTCATAAAAGTTGGACGACATGAAAGAAAGTGATTCCTCAGAATCACTTCAGCATGGATATCTATAGGTCCGCTTGTCTTCTCTCTTTCTATTATCTCCTCTCTCTTATTGCAGAGCCACTGAAGATAACTTTGGTCTTTATTGCTTTGCCCCCTTGGCCATTTAAACAAACCCGTGATGAATATAACAATGATGGCCTTGATGCTCTTTATCATCATTTAGTCATTGTGTTATATGAGATTGGGTGCAGCATTACCATGAAATACTCATCAACCCTCTCTATCCATCCCTCAGCTCTCCCACTTTAATACATGCCATGAGACTCACTAATCCCATGATATGCCTCATAATCTGATCACCGATATGAGCATAGAGAGAGAAACAGAGAGGGGAGAGGAGGGACGAGACAGATAGGGAGAGAAGGATGGAGAGGGATGAAATGCAATCAGAGGGGCGAGGGATGCAGGCAGATGCTTAGGCTTTGGCACTCGGCTGCATGAAGACAGAAGATGGAAAAAAATTTAAATGAATCTGTCGCGGGGGACAATGGTCGGTATGCGGGCTGGCGAGGTAAAAAAAGAGAGGGGGCAAGCAGACAGGAGAGGGGAGAATGGAAGATGAGAGAGGAAGATGGAAGGAGGAGGGAAAGCCTTGCTTGTGACCCGATTTCACCACTAAGCCTTGGAGAAGCGGAGCAGCACGTACGCGACCAAATGCAGCGTCTTCACTCTGCTCCGCAAACATACAGCTGTGCTTTTCATACAGACATGTAAGCTGCACTTATAGAAATGCAAATCACACACAAACCGCACCGTGCATGCAGTGTAACCTCTTAACCTACATACTGCATCCTCGTCTAGCTGAGTCACTAGCCTCGTCTTCCTCTCGGATGCCTACCTCGCCATGTGCATCTGCCTCTTTCTACCCCATATTCAGCCAGACACTTCCACGGGGCAGTGGGAGGGGGGGGGGGGGGGGGCCCACCCATAATGGGGCAGAATAGACACACTCCTCTATTACACAGCTGTATAAATAAACAGTGTCTGGATATGGAACATACGGACGTCTCGCTGCTGTGTGTGTGTGTGTGTGTGTGTGTGTGTGTGTGCGCGCGCTTCTAAAAAGACACAGATGAGAGATTCTCATGCAGTCTGAATGCTGCAAATGTACTCAGAGACTGTATTGATGTCCCATTGCTGTGTGTCTCCCTCTGTGTGTGTGGCTACAGGTCTTCTCTTTCACGTGACCAACTTATGTTCTGACAGAAGCTGTAAACAAACACAGAGGGGAGTTTTTGTCTAAAGGCCTGCTCTAGCAATGACTTATATAGAACTGAACAGATGAGTACAAAATACCAGCTCTCTTTAATTACTATCACAATAAAGTGATTAAAAATGTTCACTCAAATCTATCCACATGCAAAGTTCTGCTGTGTGTGCATTCGTGCGTCACCCTGGTTCTATTGTCCCCTAAAATAGAGCAAAAGGCAGACTGGATGATCCTGCAGGAATGGTACAGCCCAATTTTCCTCAAACGTGAGCACGTAGCCGCCTCCTCCATTAACACAAGAATGGTTTGGCCACGTCCCCCTCCTTGAAGGCAAACAAGAGCCTCTAAACAAACTCGTAGGATGCACATTTTCAAGTACTAAAAAAAAAAAAAAACAACCCCCCCCACTAAAAACAGGTGACATATCATGATGTTGTCATGAAGCTGGAGGCAACCGAATCGTACAATCTGTTGGCTGCCATTTTCAAGCTGTGACTCGCACACACTCCACTGAACGAGTACAAACACACACGCGTGCGCGCGTCGGATCTCACAGATCATGAAAAACTAACGCGCGAGCATAAACACAATGCGTACAAAAACAATAGACAATCCACGGCTGATCAGCTACATTCATATGAAAACACTCAAGCGATCAATCTGCATAGAGCCACCCACGGCACAGAGGCGTACATTGACAGCGCTCAAACAAAAGTGCCCGCCATTGATCCAATGCAAAAAGGGTTTGCGGGGGCATTGTCTGTGTGTGTGGATTCTATGAGTGTCACAAGTTAAAGAATGAGAAGTCGACAAAGTCGCTTTTAGATCAGCGCGCCCTTTTCACCGATGGCTTTGTCTGCAAAGCAACGACACACCTGTGGGCACAACCAAAAAGCCAGTAGAGCACATTCCTCTGTGTGTGTGTGTATGTGGCCACAGGTCCTTTGTTTGAGGTAGTCACATGACCAATCTGACTCGGCGCCGTCCCCTCCCCTCTGCAGCGTTGCCACCATACAGTAAAACGCTCAAATGTATGAGACAACAACAACAAGCCGCGCCACGCAAACAAACACGCAATCAGTTCATGGAAACTTTGCTTGACGAGCAAAACACCGTCCTTAAAACGAAACCCAGACAGCTAGAAGAAGAAAAAAACAACGCCTCTCCTAATTAGCCACAGGCGAGCCATTAGGAGGAGGAGGATGGGATGGAGGGAGATAAAGAGGGATGAAGGGAAAGATGAAGGGATGGTGGCAGCTGCACAGGTGGGGGCGGAGGTGCGGGGGTATTGAGCAGGGATCAAGTCAGAGGGAATCGATAACGCTGATGACGATGTTACGGCCAGTGTGTGTTTTTGATAAACAAACTGACAAACATGGGAAAAAGCACTGGACCATGGGTACACGGGGTTAACGGCGAGATTGACGAGGCGCGTGGTAGCATGTCTGCTCTGTAGTCTCTTCAGCCACTATAGTCCGTAAGGAAGACAAGACCGATGGATGCAGAGATGGCGGGAAAGGGATGAAATGGAGGAGGGAAAGGGGAGGAAGGGCAGACAAGAGGCGAAATAAAAGAGCTTAAAAATGATGAATAGGAGGAGGGGGGGGGGGGTACCGATAGAAAAATAAGGGACAAAAATCGATTGGTGGCGGCGGTGCACGGAGAGGAGACGGCGGGACGCGGGAAACACAGGGAGAGACGTATAGAAGATGAAGGGTGGGGTGCAGGGGGGTCTGAGAGGAAGAGACAGACATGGAGGCGGGCTGGATCGGTCCCATGGGAGATATTTCCTGCTCTTCTCCGGTAGGGTAGTCTGACAGATGACTCTGTGGATCTAACTGCCTATCCTATGTGCATATTAATTACAGAGAGAGCGAGAGGGAGAGGGCGAGAGAGAGTAAATAAGTCTGCCAAGGAGAACGGCACAAAGGAAGCTCAGGTGTTACCCTTGTCAAAACAAGTAAATGGACTTACCCTCCATAGGCCTTAAATTACAGCCTCAGTGTCTAACCCACGTTACAGTCCAGCCAGCTGGCATACATTCATAATCACCCATAAATATGTTGTTTATGCTACAATATGGGCTCTCTTTGTTATTGTCAACAACTACCATGACAAGGCCAGTCAGCCTACTGAAGATGTAAATCTTTTGGTCATGAACATATAGTTTTATTATTCAAAAAGCCTCAGTCATTTCCTAAAACAGCTGGGCACTGTAGTTTCCTGGTAAACGTCACTTAAACAGAAGCAAATAGTGCATTTGTTGGGGACTATTTTCAGCGGTGGATTAATCCACATTTGGTGCTCTAAGTATTTGGGGCAGCAGGACGGCGTGTGTGGGATTGAGTCTGAATAAACTACAGTGTGTGTGTGTGTGTGTGTGTGTGTTCATGGTAATGAACCAGTGCAACAGTGAGGCTCATTGATGTGTTTAATATTTTTTGGACGACAATGGCGCCGAGGAAGAGGATATATCAGGCTGTGGATTCATGAATGTAGGATCAGTTCATTAGTGTTGGCATTTGGTGGGATTTGCTGACAATAAGAAAAATCTAGAATATCACCAGCCTAACAATTCAAGTGCTAGTGTTGAACATGGCGTAAACAACATGTAATGTATACAGCCGTAAGTGGCAGAGGTGATATAAAAAAAATAGGCTAAGAAAACTAGGAAGTATAGGCAGACTTTCAATGCTCGACGACATTTATCTTGTAGTTAACTTTTCCTTGACCTTACAGAGACAGCACAAAGCACAAAAAATGGGATAATGGTCTCTATTTGTCCCTCGTTTCTGTACTGGAAACCCCTCCTCCTCCTCCAGCTCCAGCCAAGCTTCCCCAGACCGTGGCGGTGTGGTTCTTCTAAATGAGTTTAGCCTTTATTAGTCTGTCAGAGGGGGAAAAAAACAAAACATTGTTTCCCCCAGTAGCAGGTTGAGATATTATTCATCTGTAATTGGTAATAACCCCATACCCCCACACCCTGAGGCGGCTCAATCTCCACTGAGTAATCACTGCCATCGCCTGCTCTGCTGGAGACAGCATTATTAGGTCGACGGCACTGTCTCTACCTCTGCTGTCTGCCAAGGTTTATTATCTGACAATATATGGCTTTACTCCTGCGCTTCTTTTAAAACCACAGGCTGTGGAGGGAGAATCCGGCTGAGCATATTTCACATCCCAAACTACTACCAAATATCTCAGCATGCTGGACAGCGTAGGCTCCAAATTAAGCTCCGGCGGGATCGTTTCGGCTCAGGCTTTATCAGTTTTTGGGACAGCAAAGGTTTGCTCGTTTGTGCAAAGCACCATTCGATATTTAACGGACACCTCAGTTCAAAAGACTGTCTCACTCGTTCTCTGTGTTTACATATTGAAAATCTACAGTCAGCCTAATCTTCAGTTGCAGCCCTAATTCTTTCTATTTTTCACTTTTTGTCTATGAAATGATAAATTGTATTTATTATTATAATTCACAGAGCCAAAATGTGACGTATATAATTATTTTATCGATTAATGGTTTTGAAAGAAAAATGTGAAAAGACTGCAGGTTATAATTTCCCATAGCACAAGCAGAAGTATTCAAATAGCTTCAAAGAAAATGTTTGGCATTTTGTTTAAAAAAAAAATAAAAAATGAAAGAACCAATTAAATCTAATGTAAAAAAAATAGTTGGCAATTAACTGTTTGTCAATCTACTCAGCGATTATTAACTGACTGTCGCAGCTCTGGACAGGACGGTGCGTTCATGGGTAGTAAAACTGACTGCCTCCCTAACACGGTGTTAGCTTGTGAATGCTTTGATTACTTTACCTCAACATTAGCATCAGACGATTGATATAGAACATAAATTTACATCATTTTTTTTTTTTTTAAATAAATGTCCATTTCCTCGCATTCTTTCCTCTCTACTTTCTCTGTCACAATCCTTCCAAAAAGAAAATATTGCAAACTTTGGAAAGCAACGATAAGTCATGAGACAGAGCGATCGAGCAACTGCGTGAAAGAGAAAACGAGAGAGAAAGTGACCTTGCTGCTGCTTGGAGCAGACTAATATTTCATCAGCTAACACTAAGGGCACACCTGCCTCACAGCTATACTCAGGATCCCACATCTGCCAACGGCTCTGCGCTTCATCCCTGTGAGGAGGCGTCAGGGGAGGGAAGGAAGGAAGAAAGGGGGGGGGAAACAAAAGACAGAAAGAAAGACATACAACAAAGTCTCACGTGGGTTTTCTCTGAGACTCATTTCAGGGAAAGTGTAGGCTGGCTTTGAACAGACAAACCACAAAGGCGAGAAAGTAATGATATTACGACTGGGAAAGCAATAGAGGGATGGGAAGAAATGATAAGACTCTGGCAGTAAACCACATACTGAATTGTATATTTTAGTTTGCCACTGCAGCTTGGGACTACCCCCTGTGGCAAGTCTGTCAACTTATGAATAACTAACATGGGGGATACATGTCAAGCCAGTGCACTCTCCCCAGCACCAGGCGATTGGATCATCGACAGTACAAAAGTGAATGATATAAAGCTTGGTAGGGAAGGAAGTGGCATCATGTGCTAGAGCCAACGCAATCCGAGGGCAGAGGAGAAGTGAAACCATACGAGTGGACGCTCCATTCAACATTTCGGATGAAGTCACTTCTCCAAGTCCAGGTCACGCAAGCCACTAACCGTAAGAAGCTAACGGCATGCTAACTGACACTGTTCGTCCTAACTTGTTCCTAAGCAAACTGTCTTGTGCGGATGTGTTAACGTGTCTGAGGGAGTGTGTGTGTGGGTGCCTAGATCATTTTGACTACATGAGATCATGGTATCAACCACCCGTGACAGATGTGTTGATTACACTGTGTTGACGTCAGTGATGGTAAAAAACATTTGTTAGTGGTCTGGATGAGAAATTCTATTAAGCATTAGATCCACCTCTTCATGGGTGATCTATTTTCACCCTGAATGTGCCTTCAGTGTGTGTAATACTTACTGTATCTCTATGTATATGGACAAAATGATTATATAATAATAATTAAATAAAGTAATAATTATATTCCTATGATCTCTCCGGATTTTTAGCTATACAGAGGAACCAACAAGACTACAAGTCTACAGCCATGCCTGCGACTCAGAGGCTGTACTTTATGGGCACAGCGGTGCGTTGAGCTAAATGCTAACAACTAACATCAGTCTGCTGCAAAGCTTTAGCCTTTACTGTCACACCTGTTTCCATAACCTCATCCTCACTATCTAACTCTCCTCTGTGTTTTCTCTAGGTTTCAGTCCAACTATTAGTATAAATAAATAAATTCTAGGTCTGCAGTGCAAACAACAGCGAAGCCACTGTCTGCCCAATGGGATATTCTTCTAGGTACGTTGTTAAGCCACTGGGATGTCAGTTTCCAT
The DNA here is from genome assembly GCA_011952105.1 of Coreoperca whiteheadi. Lineage (NCBI taxonomy): Eukaryota > Metazoa > Chordata > Actinopteri > Centrarchiformes > Sinipercidae > Coreoperca > Coreoperca whiteheadi. Next base: position 2,523,518 of record CM022479.1, read on the forward strand.
AGGATCGACCTTCGACCTGGCGTTATACAGCGCTGGAGCAAATATAAACAGCCCCTCCCCTCGCCGCCGCTCTCCTTCATACCATCAAATGGCCCGGCACAAAGGGAAAGAGCTGACCTTAACTGTCCTGGACGTGTTCGCGACGAGCGCACGCACGCACGCACGCACAAGCATACGCCGGGACTGTCAGCACCAGGACGGCCCACTTTCAAACTAACCCCAGAAAAACAACAACAACAGAGCTTTCATCTGCATGCAGCTGCCTTGGTGAAGAACGTAACAGAAGAGAGGACAGGGCAGGGGAGAAAACATGGACAGATAGTGGACAGAGCACAGAGCCAATCAACCGACCGGAGTAAAACAAAGGGCTATCTGTAAAAGCTCTGGACTTCATCCCACCCTGTGATGAGAGAACTTCGATCCCGAGGCAGGCAGGCTGCAGGGAGCTACAAAGCCCTGACGTAGCCTGTTAAGCTCCCACTTCGATTCAGCTCATTGAGCTCCATGCTGCTGATCAATTAGAGAACAGCTGAACCAGCTGCTGACCACGCAAACATTCTGTTTTTAAGGACAGATGGGTTTTTTTTTTATATATATATCATGTGTGCGCTGCCTGTTATCTCGGTCTTCTCCATTATATCTAATCTGAAGTCTTCTCTCCTCCGCTGGTTGCAGAGCCAACCCCACCCCCCACCATGTCACAGTTGAAATGTTAGCATGTCGGCTTATCTGGGCCTATCTGCACAAGTCAAGTCGCAACACGTATGATGGAATAAAAACAATGCTCTTGATTTCCTTTAACCGGCGAAAGATAAGTAACCACCAATGACACAGCGTCACGGGGGGGGGGGGGGTCAGGCAGATAGTCACTGCTCAGATGGAAACACAGCTGACCAACAGGCACACAATGAATACGACATACCAATACACTTACAACACGCTAATTTGGTCTTTAAATATTTAACAAAGAGCCACGGCCGAAACGGCACATTCAGCCAAAAACACTATTATATCAACAAAAGCCATTAGCATCCATACGCATTTTCCAGAACTAGTTTGAAAAATAAGGACAGGATTTATCGTTCCTTTCCAACTGACCGCTGTTCTCCAGCGTTGCTGCCAGCTTTAGTGTGCAGAAAAAAGTGTCAACATAAAATTTCTTTCTGTACAGGTGACCTCAGCTTACCTTACCCATATAATTGAACCCAGTAATGTTGAAGGGTATGAAAGGGAGTATACAAGCAAACAGCATCCCATTGCTTGCACTTCAAAACACATTGTGTATGTTTCTGTGTGTGTGTGTGAGGGAGACTCACCCATCCTCCTTGGCTCTGGATCCAGAGCTGAATGTGGTTGTCCAGGTAGACCGTCATCCACTCTATGATCCTGCCCACCAGCGGACTCATCTCCTTCTCCACGCACTCGACACACAGCGCTCCGCCGAAAGCAAAAAGCCCTACGATGCGGCCCCAGTTGACTCCGTCCCGGAACACCTCATCCATCACGTTCTCGAAGCTGTGGTAGGCCGTGGCCGGCGTGATGTGCAGCTGGTTGTGCAGATCGCTGAAGGCGCGGGCGTATCGCAGCTCAAACTCGTTGGCCGAGTCCCGGAGGGCCTCTTTCACGGCGTCCAGGTTCGTCGTTGATGGCAACCGTTGCTGCCGCTGCGGGGACGCTGGGGGGGTCCCGGGACTCGTGCCGTTTACGGCCCCATTGGTGTGCGTCGTTACCTGCTGTTCTTCAGCCAACCCTGCCTCCCCCCCATCAGTCCTGTTCGGAGGCTCTAGGAGTCCCATGTGGTTGAGAGGATAGTTTCTCTGGGAGAGTTTATAGTTTATGTAGAAAACCACCAATTCTCTGTTTTGAGACATTTTCTGTTTAAATACGCTTTTTCTCTTTGCTCCGGTCCGTCTCTGCGCTTCCGTTGGTCGAGCCTTGCTGTGTTAGAGTGAACACACACTGTGCCACGCTTTCTCCCTGTGTTTCCTCTCTTCAGACCACCATGGTCAGCTGATATCCAGAGGACACTTGGGGGGTGAAAACCAAACCTACACAAGGCTGACAAATCAGCTCAGGCCCTGTAGAGAGACAACAATGAAAGGTCAAAGTCTGGACAGCATATAAGCATGCTGTGATTATATATGTGTGTATGTGCGAGGAAAGAGGAGTGTGCGGGGAAAACTGACTTTCAAATTATTTGGACACGTGGGGTCAAAGGGCATCTCTCTAATTGGGCTGTTACATATGGAGCAGATGGCAATGGTATTAATGAGACAATAGTGGAGCAAATGTGTGTGAGAGAGAAAGACAAAGGGAGGGGTGGTGTGAGGAAGGTGAGGAGAGATCAGAGGGACGGTCTGGCTTGAAGGTCCACTCGGGCCGTCACTATCTCCTCATCAGTGACCTCTGACCTTCAGTCTGAGCTTTTAGGCACCCTGTTTGTCTCAGCTCCATGCTTACACACTGATCTGCATACGACTCAAGCATGCCCTTGAATCTCCAAACAAAGCGAACTTTCCCCTGATATTTCCAACATCCAGCCAGTTATCATCTCATTATCGCTGTTGGAGGTGGGTCTGAATGCATTACGCCCATTGTCCACGCTGGCCTGACATCGCTGCTTCCATTCTGGGTTTATTGAGATTACTATAACCTTATAGTAGATGTTGGCTGCCACTGCGAGCCCTCTCAACTATACACTTAGCTCCTCATTCACCTAACTGTAGATCAGACCAAATAAAGAAATCCAATAACATTAAACTACTGTCGTTGACTCTTCCAGTGTATATAATGCAGTGAACTCTTACTGAACTAAAAGTCGGAAACGCTGTCAGCAAACATAGTTTACAACATCACGAGTAATTCTGTGGATTGACACTGACGTATGAAGTTACAATTGCAGTCTTGTGGTAAGAATGACACAGAGATTAGCCCTTATTCCAGGGCTTGTAGAGCTTTTTAAGAGTATAATTCAAGCACTTCCAAGGATCCTAAACCAAAACTTTCAAGCTTCTCAAAGCCTTTATCATCACATCTAAATTGTTACAATAAATGCAATTGAGAAAATAAAGTTTACAGAATTCCTTTATACCCACAGCAATCTGTATATTTACACTGTTTATTTTACCAGCTGTTCATATTAAATGTGATTTTACGTTTTGATCGCGATTATTTAATGCTGGCTAATTTCCAGAGTAAGGGATCAACACAGGACTTACCTAGCTATGAATGAATGTGACTCCTCTCCAAAGCCATTTCTTTATATTGTTTGTTAGCCAGCCAGCGGTCATTAAAACAACAGGCTGGCATGTTGCTAAAACGATAAACCCCACCTGATGAGCAGGTACAATAATTAACTAGCTACCTTCAATGTGCATGCACGCTTTCTGAGGGTCGCCCTCATGACGGCAAGGACAACAAACGAATGTGACGCCGGGAGCGTTTCATTTCAGATATTAAAAGATTTCTGGTTTACATGAGTGATTGTGTAGACGAAACACCAGATTATGTTGAAATTCAAGCACTTTTCAAGGAGTACATTCAAATTCAAGCACATTCGTGAGCTTGAAAACATAACTGGTATTAATAAGGATTTTCCAAACTTTCAAGACTCCGTTATTAACGCTCAGGTATGAAAGGTATGTTTGGTGCCTTTGTTAACCGCAGTTTGTGGGTCAATGGAAATGAGAACTCCCCTATTGACAATATGAATAAAATCATGTTTAAACTCCTACTGTTCAGGAAAAAAAAAAAGCATTACAAGGTATGTAGCTGCTGGAAACTATAACAGTTATGATGGTAAAATAAAGCTTAATATCTACAAACACATTCATATTAGAGCTGCAATAATTAGTCGATTAATGTCTAAAAATGTAATCAGCAACTATTCTGACAATTCATTAATCTTGTCATCAAGCAGAAATGACAAACATTCTCTGGTTCCAGCTTGTGAACTGTGAGGATTTGATGCTTTTCTTTGCCATATAGCATAGTAACATAAATATATCTTTTGGTTTTGAACTGTTAAATATAACAAGCAAATATGAATAATGTCTCTCTGAGGTGTGGATAATTGTGACATTGGCATTTGTCACTATTTTCTGACAAAACTATTAACAGAGAAAGGAATTGAATTTTCTATTTTATTTATACAGCCCAATATGACAAATTAGCCTCAAAAGGGCTTGAACCTTGATTCGAATATTTAAGGGTCCACCACCAAAACAAAAAACATTTTACCATTGTAATGGGGGGGGGGGATAGAAACCTCAGGAAGAGCAACAGAGGAGGGATCCCTCTCCCAGGACTTACGGGCAGGAAATACATGTCGTGTGTACAGAATAGATTCACAACAGAACATCGTAGAATATGCAATCATGTTGAAAAAAAATGCAGGTTGTGAAAGATAAGTGAAGAGGAAGGAGACAGAAACCATGGTACATACAATTATGATGATAATAATAGTTGGTGCACCAATGTTACCGTTTGTTCATGATCATTATAAAAAGGCAAACAACCATTTTTCTTACAAAACGTTTTCACACCTGCTTAATATTGTTTACTATGATGTAGAGCGAAAATGTACTTCATTAAAGATTTATGTCAATAAGCTACCGCCAGTAAATTGAGTGTAAGTGGGCCTCCATCCCTGAAACAAAAGACAACCTGAGAGAGAAAGCCACCCCCCCCCACCCACCAATCTTGTTGTCGCTCATAATTCTCTCTAGTTTCGCTCATTAACTGGTGTAATGCAGGCACACAAAAAGATGTGGGAGGAACCTGACCTGCTGATGCCCCCAAACTGTCTGCTGCTTATCATGTGGGAACCTGACCTTTGCCACAACAATACTGACATTGAAGGTGATAAGTGATTGGGCCTAATAATTAGTGTGTGGGGCGGATGGAAGGGGAGCTCCATGCAAATAGTGCTGGTCACATTACATAACAGCTCCTCCCAACAGCACAATGGAAGCCCGATACGGTCTCCTCTGGCTCCTGACCCAAACAAACAAAGTGCTTTAGCTCGATCAAGCCCAAAAACTTCTTACAGAATAGACTTTCAGCAGACTATTTTGGCCATAATCCCTGGCCCAGGCAACATAAAACAGCCTGTTACAGCCGATACAGAGACCCAAAAGGCCAGCAGTGTTTACAGTGGCCACATGGTCCCGAGCTACCACCACGTGGCTCGGGTTTTAATAGCCCAGCGCGGACGTAAACAGCACACGGCTCGCGCAGGAAAAACAACGAGTCGCGACGAAATGTGGCACCCGAACGGCAACATTTGCGGCCGCACAAACAGCGCGAAGTGAAGGCTGCGCTCGCGTTTGTTCCGCTGGAATCTGGGCCGTCACCTACAGGTAAAGCAACACCGCAGCGCGCGTGTGTGTGTGTGTGTGTGTGTTTCGAGGTAGATCTCCAGCGTCAACGTCAATTCACGTCTCCCCACACTTTCTCCGATAATGAAGACCACGCAAGGACATGGAGACTTACATTAGCGTCTTACCAGCAGTGCTGAATGCAGTCGCGTTCGCAGCTCCCCGCTTGTCAAAACGTCCCGAATCTGCCAGTCTGTCGCTCTGTCTGCACAACAGCTGTCAAAAGGCCAGAAAGTAAAATAGCCACTTTGTGTACGCCTGCACGTATCACACGGCGTGGCACCCACCCCCTCCGCATACCCAGCCCTCCTCTATTACGTAACGCGACGCCTTCAGAGACGTCTGAATACCTGGCTCACGATCATTCTGGACTCCTCGTTTAATGCCGGCCTTTTTACCCACACGGTAAAACGGCACCAAGCAATATAAGCCGAGACGACATTTGCGGTGTTTTTCCTGCAAACTGCGTGACGAACAGTTACAGAAGCCGACGTGACCAATCTTACTCGGTTTCTCGATTCTGTGCGCACAACCAGCGCGGGATGTGTGTCACTCTTTGTTCACCTCGTAACGTTACCTGCCACAGAGCTTATTTGGTTTTCGTAACGTTACATGGGCGAAAAAAAACACATGTGACCCGACTGACGCACTTATCCCAACCCCACAGCATCTCGGTGCGGTTCAAATGAGCTCTGTGCGTCATTGCTTTATTCACCAAACTCTTCTGTGTTTCCAATCAAAAGCGCACTTTACAAATTCAGCTTCCTGAACGGGCTCTGTAGGAGCCCCTGAAGGCACCACATGCCATTCTCCTGTCAGAAACGCTGGTTTGAGACCTTTGAACACAACGTACAAAAAAAGGCCACTTTGCTACACCACCCTGTGCTCTAAATAGACTCCACCACACTAGCAGTTATTACAAAACTCATTCTTAAGCAAAGCATTAGACAGACAAAGCTCCGCCTATGCTAGCGTTGCTGCAGGCAGCCACTGAAGATGGCTGTCCCTACACGGGAGTCTCGGCGTAGTCGCACATTCGTTGAGCTGCAAACCTAGAAAAGTGTATTTACAGTGGCAAAAGAATTTACCGCAGTGTGCAAGTACACTCTGCAGCAAACAGAATGACAGCTAACGCTAGCATGAAACAAAAACGCTGGTAGCGCATTCTTCCAGATCTGTCGACATCCTTCCCCTGGATTCAGAGAGGACATCCCACCCTCTCTGCAGTCCCTTCTATGGAACAATAATTTCGCCAACACGGCCATCAGATTTCCATTCGTATGCCTGCCAGAAGCTCTTACTTGTAGGGTGGTCTCCATGAAATCATCTCTGGCGGTGGCTCGCGATCCAGACCCCGGCAGGAACACTCCGATCCGTCATAGCTAGCCCGTCTGGCTAACGCCGATAGGGAACACCCAGCCAGCCAGGCAGCGAGCTAACTGGCTACCGCAGGTCCGCCCACAGCTACGCGTTCTGCGTAACTTCGCCATGCCAGCTTCAAGGAGCCCGCAACAAATGCATTATGGAGAAAAATGTGGTCTCCTCACGAGAGGGTGGTATTTGCTAGTCACGTCCCGACTTCAATATGAGGGCTGTCTGCACCGGCTAGCAGCAAGGAAGTCCCGGCTAGCGTAAACGGCACCTGGCTAATGTTAGCGCTAATTGTACGCGTCCGGCCCTTAAATTAATTGTTTAAGTTGATAGGTGAGTGCAACTGTGACGTTCGTCATTGTTGGCCTATCTAGTTACTGGCTTATGGATTAATAACATGGCGTTTTCTTTAACGGGGCTCCTTGTAGCAGACGTTGAGCAGCTTTCCACTTTACTTGCCAAAACAAAGGACGTGAGAGGTCTCCATGGTAACCTTTGTTACCCCGAAGTCTAGCGCGCGTCAGGCCGACTAACCAGTTTGAGCACAGCGCCACCTTGTGGACATCGGTGTATAGAACAACACAGGAAATCCCTCCTCCACGCTCCCAACTCTCATAACGAAACTAACAACTAAATGACTTATTCTAAACACAAACACGACGGTCAGAAGTCACTGGAGTGGATCAGAATTCAGGTTTATTGATTACTTCACCAAATGCTTGGAAGATTACATCACAATATTATGTATAGAACCGTATAGCACTTTCATTTCTATGTATCTTACATTGAAAACTTTACAGTCTGCATTTTTTCATTTACTGTATATATATATATATATATATTTATATGTTCCCTAGCTTTAGGGAAGAAAAGTAGACATCCATAGTTGCGAGGGAAGGAATGCTTCTCAGAAAATACTTAAATGCACTTTAAATAATTACATACATCCTTATTTGTTTTTTAAAAAAAGGCATGGAATAAACTATGGAGGATCCAGAGACTCCAGTATCTCTGTAGATGTGAGTTTTGGTTTCGTTCCTGAACCTGTCTGTGGTTGGACTCTGCCGTTGCATGTGACAACACTGATGGGCACTCCAACCATTCAGAGCAAGTTGGTACACTGTGACGGTGTTAATACATGAGCAAACTGTCGGCAACAGATGTGCAAAAGAGTGTGAGAAATAGACAACCACTGTGTCACCTTATAGGGCCAAGTGATGGATTAGTGGAGGGGTTTATGAGCCAGCTGTAATTCTAAAAGCCTGGAGGACTGTCTGCATGTTAAGTCCTTCAGTGTAAGGCTTACTGGGTCAACACACAAAGGAATCTATGACAGAGGGAAGGTAGCCAGTCTTTGAACCAACCTTTCATTGTAAACCACCTGAACAAATAATCATAAAACAAATTAAAGCAAGTGACCAAAATAAATAAGTAAAATCTCATTGACAGGCAAGAAATTAAAGGACGGTTGAGTGCCAGACAGCAGATCTTTGATAGTGTTGTAAGAGATGCACTGTTTTCACCTGCAAGTGAGAAATAAGAGGGAACAAACATTACATTAAAGTGACAGACAATGCTTTGGGAGGGGCACTGATAGATCAGATATTACGACATATTTTAGATTCGATCACCAAACTCACAATAAAGGCGACACTGATGGTGTCATCATTTTCTAACAGGCACAGGCGGCCAAAAGAGACGTTCGCAAAGGGCAAATGTAAGGTTCATCAAATTCAGTGGTGTCGTTCGTTTGCTTTTAGCACGTTGATATACTTTTTTTTTTGCTAAGTATTAAAAAAAAAAAAACCAATCGTTCAAAATCAGGTACAGCGTTTGCAACAATAACAATAAATTATTTGTTTACAGTTCTTTCCTAGTCGTTACAGTTTGAGATGATAGTCTGGGGGATGATGAATGACTACAGTCAGCAGAGAGTGCTGGTCACAGTGCTGTTCATCCCCGAGAGAAAGAAGGGAGGAAGGACAGGGTAGAGCCTTTTCAACAACACTTTAATGCAGAGTCCTGAACTGAGACAGAAAAGCTACAGTCTGTATCATCTTCCTCCCGACACTGCCGCCCCTCTGTAATCTGTTCCAGTCCAAAAGAAGTCTCCTATGTGTCCACCTGTGATCTACTTGTCTATGTTCGCCGTCCTCTCAAGGTCTTCACCGTCCCTCCAACCTGACCCTGCACCCACCCTAGGATGTGGGAGTCCGGGCAGGCGCCCCCTCGAGAGCAGCGATGTGGAAGACGGAGCCGATGCGCAGGAAGAAGCGCCTGAGGACGGCCCGCAGCTCAGGGATCAGGTCAAACTGCATCATTTCACACAGGTGGGGGTAGTAGCAGGAAGCATGGGGCTTGAACTGGAACAGAAGGAGAAGGTCGGAAAATGTAAATTATTACCACCACCATTCAACCAAGTGACATACTGTACGTAATCCCTGCTAACCAACATATTTGCCAAAGATGTAACCAGTGTATTTGGAAATATTTACAATATATACACGACAGAGAGAGGAAGGGGGCACGCTCGGGGATGTGTGGCCGCTGCTGGGAGGCCAAAGAGTGCGCAGCAGGTCAATTATTGGATCGAGAGGCCATTTCTTTGTCTTCATTGGTGTATGTTTTTGCTGCTTTTAGGAGCAATTCCATTGAATTACAAAACTGCATTCAGGCAAATAAACACAATTTGTAGCGCTAAGATTTGTAATAACAACTTACCCAAAATTCACAGCAGGCCTTGCACAAGAGATCGGTGCCAGCCGCTTTAACAATACTGTTATAATTTTTGTTGATGCAGTGGTTCTTGTGGTGCTGGCATTTTCTTCCAAAGCTGGCTGCACGGCGCCAACATTTCCGACTGCTTCAAGCTGCATGCTGGGTTGTTTTCTATCTAAAAACTGCTCTAGTTTGGGCCTAAAATGCCCTTTAAAAAAAAAACCTGAGTCATGGGCTGCCATGAATCATTGGTGAATCATCATGCACTCACACAGAGTGAACGAGTCACAGGTGACAGCTCACAAAAGTGTTAAAAAAAATGTCGCAAAGAAATGAAAAGATACAAGAGTTACGTTACATTTGATCAACTTTCCATGTTATTTTTGCCCCCAACTTTAATTTCTGATCCTGGTTCAGATTTTACCACAGTTGGACATAGTTATGGTCCAGAGCTCCATAATGTCTGCCTCGATCAAACTCTTGTCCTTTACATACTCGTCCACTGTATACCTCCACCTAATGTGTAGTTGGAAGAATACTCTCTGTGTGTGTGTGTGTGTGTGTGTGTGGTCCTGCCTTATCGTCGGGCAGCCGTAGCGTCCTGGTGAGCAGCAGCATCAGCAGGCTGTTCCAAGCCTCTCTGTGGCTCTCTGAGGTCAGACTGATGAAGTAGGCCAGAGCTTCGCTACACACCCTGAGAGAGACGACCAAGCGCACACAAACACACACAGAGCATTATGACCGACACAACACTGATGCAAATCAAACACAGAATAGGCAGAGGTGTTGTCGGTCTTCATCAGAGCTGCCACATTATTATTATTATTATTATTATTATAATAATAGAACAGAAGGCCGCGGCTACACATGCTCACCTAAAGCAACAACACGTTATTTAATGCTCAACAAAACACATACGTATTCTTGATGTAATACATGAGTCAACTGCTCCAGTGCAGCTGCTCAGCGTCAAGCACAACAGGGTGATTTGTACCAGGCTCCAGCACGCCAATATATTCTCCAAAAGACCCGCACAGTGTACTGTTCATAAATATATAACGAGATATGAGCCATGTGTCCAAACAGCTCAGCAAACACCAGTACTGCACTTCTCTGCGAGTGACACAGTTGGTGTTTTTATTTTGAGGTAGGGAGATGAGCAATTGCAATAACACTGTTTTGTTTTTTTACACTGCATTTTGTTTGTCTGTTAAATTTGTAAAAAAAAAAAAAAAAGTCTGGTGATATTGTATATTTTTCTTGTCATTCCACAATAAAATCAAAACCAGCAATGAGCTGATCCTACTAACAAGTATAGTCTGTTCATCCAAAGCCTGACATAGTTTGTTCCTCTGTGCCACACAGCTCCATTGGTGTCCAAAAACGCATATTAAAAACACATGGTGACATGTTCCTTCACTACCATGAACGCACACACGCTGTAGTTTATTTCGACGCGATCCCACATACTGCACCGTCCTGCTGCTGGAAATAAGTCCTGTTTGAGCAACCAGCCGTACCTTTTAATAAAAAACACTGGCCAGCTTAAGCTGCGTCACGTGACTTGTTGTTATGTTGTACTCACAGCAGCAGGCGTGTCTGGATCTCCGGCCACGAGTCCTGTAGCTGAGTGTCGGAGTACATCCGGAACAAGATGCGCAGGCTGCAGGCAAGACTGCTGGTCTCCTGCTTCAACAAGTTGGGCTTGGATTTCCCTTTAAAGCCTGAGGGCAAAAGAGCCGGACAATCACCGGTAAAAAAACCCAAAACAAGTAAACAACAACAGAGGGCTTTGCGTGGCCTTATTCTTAAGACCCATGTAAATGCAACGCCCGCGGTTTGATTCTCGCTCTCCTCTCAGTTCCTTTCTGTATCTCTACTATCACAACAATAATCTTGGTGTTGCCAGGAACCTTTGTTGCATGTCATTCTCTCTCTGTCCACCGTCAACTCTAATCTAGGCAACAACAACAACCACAAAGACATCAGAGCAAGGGCAGAATGTGCAAGGGCAACTTATCAACAAGATGTCCGCCTGTGTCTGGCAAAAGTGACGACATCTTGACGACGTGTTATAATGCAATTATAACACTTAGGATTATATCTAAGCACTTTTTAAGGCGGTGTGAGGTTAGACAATGGGACCTTATTCTAGAAAAGTCTCATAACTTTGACACGTTTCTAAAAACAACCATTCTACTGTCTGCCACATATATACAACAAGTGCAAAAGATAGGGATATCATTTTATGAACTGAAATATCTTACAGGACCTTTCCTTTCTATTTACCTGCCCTCCAGAGTGTCGTCCGCTGTTCGTTGTTAGAGTTGAAGTCCTTGGCGAAGGTGTGTGACTCCAGCAGACAGTCCAGCAACTTGAAGAGGTGTGCAGAAGTCATGTGTCGGTACATACCCTGATCTGGACCCGCCTCGCCGCCGTCAGCCCCCGACTCTTCCAGAGCATCTCGCTGACGGGAGGACAGTTTCAGACAACTTCTACTAAGTATGCCTGACAAGTTAAGATTACACAGGGCTGTCCTAAAGATCTTCTTAGTGTGCCTCGGCCTGATCGGACATTTGAGCAAAGCACGATCGCTTCCTCATACAATTCAGATGAGTGAGCGGCACGTCTGCGAAGGCTGAGAGCAATATATCAGCCTTCACAATCCTTTTCTGTGTTCCTCCTTTTCACCGTTACAGCAAATTAATGTTGGGATCGAAGCAATCCATGTAGCCGATGCTGTAACATACCTGTGCAGCAGCCATGTTCTCGGCGTCCTCCTTCTTGCTGGTTGCTGGGTAGAAGACAATGTTGTCTATGGTCTGTATTAGTTCAAGCTGTACAACGCATTTAATCAGCAGCCCTGCAAACAGCTTCTGGTCTGAAACTCCTGTAGAACAGAAAAAACACATAGGTGTAGCGATATGAGCATTTAAGGGTAAAACTGGCTTTGAAGAGGGATTAAAAGCAACAGTGGCAGTTTAAGTTTTACCGTGACGGCCGCCAGCAACCAATATGTTATAACACAGGTTCAATCTCATTGGATTTTTCGGTTGAAGTTGAGTTGGCACTGGGTATGAATGTGTGCGTGCGCGCTTGTGAATTCGGTGTACTCACTGGCACTGGACTTGCCCTTCCAGGTGTCGTCGCTGGACATCTGGCTGTGTCCCCGCTCAGACAGAGCTCTGTCGTAGCTGCTCTGGGACTGGCTGTCAAAATCAGCGTCCTGGAGATGTACAGCATGGACATTCACAGGTCAGCGTCCTGCTTCTGATGTGGTAGGTAGGTTAGCAGGAAATAGAACCGTCCTTTCGTTGGCTAAAAGTAGCTTATGTTTCAAGTGTGAAGCATCTCCTCGGCGGCTGCTGTGTGCATGCTGTAATTATTGTTTAATTGTTAATGAATGCTCTTACAAAATGCTTGCCATCTGCAGGTTCCTCTTCCTGTCCGGCAGGTCGCCAAGTCAACAGACTGATGTGAAAAGCAAACAGAATGGCAGGCATCAGGTGGTGTTGTAACTTACATCCTGTCACAATACTAAAGCACAAAAACCTTGTAAGTTGATTATCCTTAATCCCTAAAATTCCCATTAACTTGCCGCTGAGACAACTCTGCGTTTCGTCTTCAGAACAGTGACGATGAATTGAATAGCTGACTGAATAAACGCTCCCACCAAGACGTCCACATGCCGTTTCATTAACATTTTGGAGCCGAAACTAACCTGGCCTCATCTCTGAATTTGAATAGTACGGTGGTGCAGGACTCACGTGTGAGGGCTGGTGTTTTGGAAGATCTCCAGCATGCAGGAGCAGGTGATGTTCCAGACCTCGGGGCTGAACTTCTCCCCGTTCAGAATCACCAGGTTCTCCAGACAGTTGGTGCCTGACCGAGCCAGCTGCTCGTTGTCTGTGGACGAAAGGCAACGTCCTCAAAAACGCATCTGCCACGTGCAAACACTGTGGACTTCACTGAGGGCCACGAGACGCTTGTGAGCCACGCTGAGGGGAGGGAAGTCTTGACTTTTTTGGGAAGCTCGTTTCTATTTCATCCAAGATTTATAATTATTTTCATTTATCCTCATACATATCAGGCTACAACTCCATCATCGCATCTAACTTTATATTGGCTGGGGCAACAAAAGGGTTTCACAGCTTCAGCCCCTCAGCAGCCTCAGAGCTGGCCCCCGTCCCTCCACTCAGTAACTGATAATATCGGTTTGCTCAATAGCTGTTGATTTGATCAAACACGGTAGCTGGAATGTTCCGTTAACAGGATGCGCCATGTTATTATGTTAACTTTGGCAAATAGCTCATTCCACTGCTATTGTGCGATTTAATGTTATTGTTCCGTTAACATATTGCGTTTTAAATAAGAGTACACTTAAATAAGAGCATGCAAGTTTAGTTACTAAAAGTGAATACAATTGTACCCACTCAATAATGTTATATCATTTTGAGATATTGGAGGGAGGGCGTTGGCATTGTTTTCTACTTAAAGAAGAGGGTCCAAAGAAAATACAAATAACAGGGAGGACATGATTTTTTTATTTATTTTTTTTTAAAGTGAAACATACGTGTTACCTCGCTGCCTTCTGAGCGTAAGTTGCTCTTTGCAGATGGCTGTTACGAGTGTTCTGCTTCACCTGTCTACATGAATTTGAACACCCACCTTGCCTGACGCACCACTGGAGCTGTGTGAAAATGTCAGCCAGCAGGATCTCACTGAGAGGCTCATAAAACTGGGTGAACACGTCACAGATGGCATAGAGCGCGTGGTTACACGTTGTCGTCATCCACTCGGTTTTCTGGAAGCAGAGAGGAAGCAGGCATGAGGAGACGCAGGCGATGTGTTTTAAAAAGTCCTCCCCATTCCGTTCTGTATGTGTACATAAATGACTGACAGTTTGCATTTCTTCCGTCCCTCTGTTTTACTGTCACAACACAAACAACCGCGGGACTCGACGGCCCGCTCCCAGCGACCTCTGACCTCTGTCTGCTGCTCGGGGAGCTTCATGTTGTCAAAGATGCGGAAGACGATTCTGAAGAGGTCGTGCCACCAGTGCTTCTCGAACGTGCGGCCGTAACTCTTCATGATCTCAAACATGACTGTGAGACCTCTGTCAGGAGCAGAGACAAACAGTTCACGCATCAGTCTCGTTGCGTCACAGCTCGGCAACCAGCAAGAATCAAGAGGGCACAACAGGGAATCACTAGCACTATGAGTGCTACTTTCAACCGCGCTGATGTCGTCTTTTCTAACTGATATCTTGCTACATCTTTGGTCTTAATTTTATTAGTCTTCATGCTTGGTTAAACATTGATAATAGGGATCAGTATTTTAGCAGCAGGTCATGTACATAGATGCCTAAATGGCCAAGCACCAAGCTACTTACAGGGGTTTGCGCTCGCTTTCGCTTTCGCTTTTATCTGCTGGTATCAGTCTCTCAAGGTCAGAACCCAAAAATGTGCCCAATAAGATGGTTAACGTCTGCAGCAAAATAACTGGCACTGCACGGGAAACACTTCAGGACCAATTGTCAATTGTCTTTTCAATTAAACTCTCAGCCAATGAAAAGTCTACAAAATGCCAAAGAACGAGTTCTGAGAACCCAAAGTGATACCTTCAAATGTCTCAGTTTGTCTGACCAAGCGGTTTAAAACCCCAAAGATATTCCATTTCTAATATTATAAAAACACAGCAAAGAAGAAAATCCTCGCATTTAACGAGCAGCTGGACCCGGCAAATATTTTTACATGATTCAATGAATGACGCGATTAAATGAGCAAAATTGAGACCTGCAGATTAATGTCAATCATGCTAACTGATTAATCAGCTGATCATTTCAGATTTCATTTGTATAATAAGTATTACCTGCAATAATTAAATCTGCCTGTTAACTCTCTCTTAAGTGTGTATTGTAGCAGAGGCTCAGCAGTCAAGTTGTTGAAAATAACTTTCGGTGTTTTTGTCCCGTCGTGCTTCAATTTTATGCGATGACACCTTGTTTGTGTTACATCCTGTTTAGTTTGTTTTATTTCTTTTTATCTTTTTTGTCTTCGCAATGGAGAGGGGCAGGTAAAGCACTACGGGGAGGCCAGACGTTTTGAAGGATGTGTCCCTGTAGCTGCAGGGTGAAGCGAGAAGTGTGATCCAAATTGAACCAACACTCCGCGCCGAGCTGTTTCTCTACCTGGTCCGGACATCCAGCTTGCAGCGATTGATGATACAAGAGAGTTCAAACAGAATGGGAAACCAGCCGCGAACCCACACCCGATCGCCAGGGGCAACGTTCATGTCATCACTGGTGTATTCCCTCAGGGTCTGGACAGGGACACAGCAGGACAGAAATTCAGGTGTAATATGAAATATTTCGAAGAAACCACATGAGCAATGTTTGACACACAATTGGCACTTTTATGAACCAGTATAGTCACAACGCAGTTGGTCCCACCTGTGGCCTTTCTGAGACGTATTTAGCGCAGTGTCGTATGAGTCTGATAGCCTCCATGCTGGTGTCAGGAAAAGCTGCGTTGCACACAAACTCGGACAGGCACTTCACCGCATCCTGGAACGAATCAATAGCAGCTGCAAAGTGCTGCTGGAAGGTGTTCACTGAGGGAAGAGTGATGAAGAGGAGGAAAGAAAGTAAGAAAACAAGCACGAACAAGCTGCCGATTTGGTGTTTGGCTGGTGTGGGACATCTTAAATCTCTCCTGTCGTGTACGCTCCCCACTCTTATAGACGCTAAAGCAGGACCGAGGAGCCGTCTCAGTGCCGGCCGAGCAGTTTGACACAACGCGGCGCTCCGTCAATTGTTTTTGTAAATCACCTGAGCCAAATGGCCCGCCCTGAGGAAGGAGCTGCAGTCATACTCACTGACGATGTGCCCAGTGGTCTGGAAGGCCAGCTCCACTATAGTCTCGTCGTGGTCGGACGCTGCCTGGTGAAACACTGAGAAGATGTTCTTCCAACCAGAACGGATGTTGGCCGCCTGGGAGTTTACCATCTGAGCCACACACCTGATCACCATGTCTCTGATAGTGGGGGACCTGGGGTGGGCGGGGTTATTACAACATAAAAATAAACAAACACTCCATTATAAAAAACAATACGACACCTCGACGGAGAAAGTACCCGCCCATAATATTCTCTACCTGTTCTTCTTCATGATGTGCTCAAAAGGCCGGAGGAAGTCTTTCTGGAAGCGGAAGTTGGCCAGCTCTCCTTTCTCCAGGAACTTCATGGAGAGTTGCCTCAGTGAGTCCACAGCAAAGATGGCTACGTCCTCATTGGGGTTACAGCCCACCTAGAGGAAGACACAACAGTCATCAATGGAGCTCAGCTATATATCAAATTTACTCTGGTTCACTAAAAATAATCCCAAAGTGTTTCCTGTGCAGTGCAACAAGCCGTAAACACAACACTGACACATTATCACCTTATATAGTTGATACCGGGTTAGCGCACAGTTGCTTATTTATACATCCCGACATGGAGGAACATTATCATTGATTTGGAGTCGTGTTTCTGGCCACCAGGCGAATGTTAAGTCTAACACTCTTCACCAGAAACGCGCCACTATGTTCACTAGCTAATAGCTAACATTGTCGGTCTGCTGCTGCTGGAAACCACACTGACGGTGTGAGCGGTGAGACTGAACCAAAAACACAGCAAAGTTGCGGGTGGGCAAAGCAAAACAAAGAGCTGAAAGACGCCAAAATGTTACGCAGAGCTGCGGAAAAACCGCCAAGTCGGGTGATAATTCTCTGTGGGTTGGTCACTACCAGCGACCTCTTTCACATTAAACAGTCATTTCATCCATTCTTGATATAAAAATATCGATTAGAGAAGCTTTAAGTTGTATATATGATGAGATCCCAGTACATTTAGTCAGTATCTCAGTGCTCCTAAAGAGCAAAGTCTGACCGTAAGAAACAATTCTATGGTGATGGATCTAAAATGGCATTACTGATTGCATCCATTCTTGGACCTTCGGGAATTAATAAAAAGAATACTATCCACAGCATGGAAAATGAAAAGCTCAGTAAAGAACAATTTCAGCTTGTATGTACAATTTTAGGCTAAAACACTTAAGCACATTAAAAATGACAATATCTGGTCTACAACTGCAACCACACAGAGATATATATATATATATATAAGAGCCTTTTTATGTCCCTGTAGCGAGTCCTCGTGGGAGCAATACAGGACAAAAGTGCACAGAGCGCCAGGGAGCACCACCAAAAGAACACTGTGTCACCCGGCTGCTGCCTCCCACACCACACCGATAATAAAAACAGGTTCTAAACTTCGAGACCCCTCAGCCCCACTGACCTTGTTGAAGTGGTCTCCTATGACCTGCCAAATTCGGGACCACTGCAGCCTGATGCGGTTCATGTTGTAGTAGGAGATTTCCACAATCTTTTGCAAGCTGAACATCCTCGGCTGGTGTGCGGAGGCCAGCTCGTCCATGGACACCGCGCACAGCCACCGCACAAAGTCCACTGGAAACAATTAAGACAGCACACCACACGATGAATAACCCCTCTTCCTTTGCAACGTACACAAACTGAGATTGTGTACGTAAGGGCGCGAAGAATGACACACTCACCAATTGCATTTCCGTCTAGTCTGGTGGAACCAGTGAAGATCCTGCAAATATAAATGTAGCTTTAGTATTTCTAGGGGACAGGAACCTTCATTTATCATAAAGGACCGATACAGATCATGCATTTATTACGTTATGAATGCGCTGTATCGGAGTACGTTTAGGAGTATTTCGTCGTACCTGTCCACAGCTACCACCACACTCTGAGAGCTGGTCTCTCCTACGGACTCCTGGATGTGAGCCATCTGTCTCTTGTCCTGACTTCCCACCAGGTTACCTGCAACACCAAACATATTTAACACAAACTCATGTATACAGTCACACCTACAACACATGCAGCAAATGTGTGTGACCTAAAAGAGCACAGTGATTGACTGACCATTGTTTTTACATTAAACAATAGCTGCGTTGGAGTAAATATTGGACATGCTGTGGGTTGAAGTTAAACATTGGCTATTATTGTAGAAGCACAGCGGTAATTTGTAGTTTTGATGGGATTCGTCAAGATAAGAGAAGTGATTATAAGAGTCAGGGGTTAAATTGTGAATATAATATGCTGTGTGTATGTGTGTCTTACCCAGCCCCAGGGGCATGAACTCCTCTGTGCCGGAGGGTAAGCCCCTGATGCCGGCCTCCTTGTCCCGGGCCACCCCCGAGATGTAGCGTGTCTTTACGCCTGTGCCGATCAACTGGGCGAGCTCCAGCTGACTGATACACCTCAAGATCTAAAGAATAAATACATTTGCTCTTTTATCATCAAATTGTAAAAAGGCTGAGGCGTTTTCCTTTGGGTGGTGAGAACAGAATTCCCCAGGGCCCGTATTTTTGCAAGCATCTCAGGATCCAAAGATTAAGAGCACTGCTACTTCAGAACAGGACTTGAAAGTTATTTATGAAGCTACACTGAGAGGGACTACTCCTAGGAGAGCGTTGACGTCACTGTTTTAAGACACTCTCAGCCGCAAAGTTGAAATGATGATAATGTGTTCTCTGACAGCTGCGGTTTGAAATATTCAGTGATAAGATTCTAAATGCTATGTGTAGGCTTTATGTTTCCAGGTAAATGACATAAGTGACTAAGCCATCTATGTTATATATGCAAAAGTAGGACTAAAATAAATGAATTTCTCAAATCTCATAATCATATTTAGCAATAATCCATTCGCAATAGGCTGCAAGTAAACACTGGCAAGCCGCCCGTGTGAGGAATCCAAGTCAGCCCTATCCAATCACATTGTTTTAAACAGCCAATAATATAATAACATAATAGTGCTGCATCTTGCTTGTATTGCACATTCCAGCAAACCAAGGAATTTATCTTGCCGTCCACTTCAATGTCTCCGTGTGTTGGGAAAGACGCTGCAATAATACGAACATCTCTCTTCAGAATAGCTCCGCCATCTGTTGTTCTGAATAAGCAATGGATGACCGAATAAAGAAACCTATCATTTGAATACAGCTTGTTTTTAATAGCTTCATGCTGAGTGGTGTGGAAATTAAGGAACCTGCAAATTATCTGAGGAGCTGCAACAGCGATCCAAGTTTAAATTTATTACCGACGAAATGGTTGGTTGTGACACACCGAAACCATCACTGTTGCTGTAAGGTTGTGTTTTTCTTAATCTAATACAACAGCCCTGCAAGGAAATAAAACATACCTTCATGAAGGTTATTGTAACTGTTTTGGAGGTGTGCAAATGACAACCTCCTAAACGACCTTAAAGTTAAATGAAGTCCTGTAGAATTGTATTGCATTACACTGAGAGGTGTTTCTAATAATTTGGCTGCACAATTCTGTGTGCTACTAATGCACATGGATCCTACTAGTAGGTAGTCACCTCATGCCAGGAGTTGCCCAGGTAGTTTCCATCAGTGTGGGCCACGGTGATCAGGGTCTTGATGGTGTCGATGTTCTTCTGCTTCATCTCTGTAATGCTGGAACTGGCCGTCAGCAGGGTGAACCTGGCCAAGGCTTGGACATACGCATCCCGCTCCAACTACAGACAGAAAGCCCAGTTACCACACAGTCACAGTTTCACACTGTGCGTCTAAACGCTAAGAACACCGAGCCAATTTAAAAAGTAAAGCATCACTGACGTATCATGTGATTAGCTGAGAACGAACAAAAAAAAAAATGTAGATGGAAGATAACTATGATCACCAGACCTGCATGCTGAAGATGCTGGCGATCCTGATGGCACATCGAATGCCCTCCAGACACAGCGAGGCCACCTCAGGGTCGTCACAGTCCTGCAGTCCCACGCTGAAGGCTGCCAGCAACGGGGTCCACGCCAGCTACAACGCACCGAAATGATCGGCACGTGTACATTTCCGACAACGTCCACATCTGATATTTTACTTGGTTAACAGTTAACAGCCCCTCTGGTCGCAATGTGCAGCCCGCTGTTCAAAGATCGGGTTCAAACTCATCGGGAATGTAAAGTAAATGAAAAGAGTAAAAAGGTAATACCTTGAACATGGGTCTGACGTGATCCAGGTGTGTTGCGCTGAAGAACGGGGCCTGAGCGTGGCTGACAGCCTCCATCAGGGCTTTAGCGGTCTTCGCCATCTGCTCCATCTCCATGTTGTACAGCAGGCGACGCTGCTTCTCACTGGCTACACCTGGAGGGAAGAGGACATGCATGTTTTTGTGTTTATCAGCAAATAGCGAGTAGTGCCAGGGAGATGCTGAGCCTGGAGGACATCGCAGCTATACATCCCTAGTCTGTGGCGTCTCTTTTTACCAGCCAATGGGCAGAAAACAAAGCACTCACTCTGCTTGGTGGACTTTGGGGTGATTGAGAACTCTTTGCTCTCCTTCATGGCAATCTTCTTGCCCGCGATCTCATCGTATATGGAAGATAGATACTCTTCAGGCAGGTCCTTACTGTCGTTAATGCCGCGATTCATCTTGATGTACTGCTCCTTTGTCATCTTGTTCTTCACCTACATAAACAAAGGAAGATCCAGAAAGGCAGCTGGAGTGATGAACCAAAAAGGAGGAAATTGCTAGTGCGGGAATACGAAACAGTGGAAAACATTTCCTGTCAAGCTACTCAAGCATTGCGTGTGTTTGAATTAACAAACACACATAAGCTGCCTAATCTTTTGCCACAATCAGGTATTAGCTTCTAGCATGGTTTGGTCTTTATACACTGGCAGATATTTACAAAGCCTGCTGCAAATTACTGCCAGGCTTGCAGTAATGTGTGTCACTGCAGTTTTCCATTTAACGGGGTATTTGCTAAACTACAGGCATAAATGAGCCACAGTTCATCTGATTTGCCGTTTTGATGCACGTTGCATATGTCTGGAAAGCAGTGGAGCCAAAACAAAGAGCTTAATGCTGGTAAATTTTGAGTATTGGTTAATGACCTGACACTTTTTGGACCTGCAAACATGTACTCTCTCTCCCTTTTTCTCCTTGGCTATAGCCTCTGTGTGTGTGTGTGTGTGTGTGTGTCTCACAGTGCACTATATTTCAAATATGGTGCCCTAAACTTTAAATTTCCAACGCAATTTCCTCTGTCACAGTGGTCGGTCAGCAGTGATAAATCAGGCGTGTTGAGACAGGCCTGCGCAGCCCCCACCGTCCCACGTAGCTGTTGAGCTCTCCTCTTACTCAACAGGGTGCTTCTGCTTGAGGTGCTGAAATAAGTTTTGTAGTAGTGCACCCTTTCGTTGTTACCGTCTTTGTGCACTTCTTTCATATTACCGCTCCCCTTTTCGGCACTAGCTCCTCCACCGTGGAGCCGGTCGCAATGTGACTTTCGCCTTCAGCCATGCTCGTTGTTGCTGTGCGGTGAACGGTATGACGCCATTACGTCAAAAAGTCGGAACATTGCCATTATCACGATATGAATATTCTTTATATTAACAATTATACCGATATTACCGCGAACGATTCAATATGGCACACCCCTAAATGCGATGCAACACCACCCCGCAAGGCGCTGCTGTGGCCACTGAAATAGATGCAAGCGTTGGAATAGTATTTTGTGCCCATTTGTACTTTTTACTTCGCAATTGGCGTGCCAAAAAATATAACATTTGTCACAGTGATACTTTCCTGAGTAGTAAAATCCTGTCTCAGAGGGTTATAAACTGCTGTTTCTGATAAGCTCCCAAGCTCGTGGGTCTGTCACACAAACTGCGCCTCCTGGCTCGTATTTCATTGTCTCGTCAATACCTGGGACAACACACCCCCACCAAAGCATCCCCGTGCACAACACGGGGCTGGTTTTGGTCTGAAATGCCTTAAAATACTAATTGCACGAGCCCAAACACACAATTTTATAGCGGTGCTGCTTTTCTTCCATTTCACCTGTACAAAACCTTGGTGAGGCCATTTAGTAAATAACCACAAACGCACTGTGACTCTTTAGTGCCCAAAAGGGGGCTGCTAATCCTCAATAAATACTCCACAGGGAAACAAGACAACTGCATCCACGATGATACAACTGACCTCATATGGCGATCATGGTGATGATGGTGACCAGACATTAAATATTCCGCAGTTCTCACCTGAGGACTGTGCAGGTCCGTGGTGAGCATAATGATGGAGTATGCCAGCACGTAGGCAGTGTCTGCGCTGGCAAACAGAGTCTGTCTGCAAAAGACGACACATATGAGGGAAACAGTTAGTAGTTGGGTTGGTTTTTAAATCAAAAGGTAAACTCTCGTGACTCCAAACATAAAGACCTCACTCTGGTGCGATTTGACAAGCACCAGTGCATTTCTCCCAGCCCTTATCTTTTAATAGGAAATCTATGGCGGGCCTTACCCCTGGTTGCACTCTAAGTATCGAGCAGCGAACTTCTCCATCAGCCTGTCAATCTTCTGGGCCTCACCGGGCAGCCTGAAGCCTTCAAGGAACGCTCTGAGTGCTGAGACAAAGTCCCGGCCGCAGAAGTCCAACTGGTCCACGTAGCGGTACATCACTTCTTTGTTGAACTTGATGTTCTCGCCCAGGAACTCTCCCACCTGGGTCTGTGGGTGCAGAGGTAAAGCGGTTGGGGGATTACTAACTTGAATGCACTTTTTTTTTGGTTGCTTGAGACGGCAGCGTTCTATTATTTAAGTTGGTGCAATCCCTCACAGTGTCCAGTCTGTCCTCCTGGTGTAGGAACTGGGAGATGTCCTCAGCCGTGGCGCCAAGCATGCCCTGGTCCTGCAGGTACTGGATCCCACGCTTCGGCTTCTTGTTGAAGCTGGGGAGAGAACAGAGGAAAACCTCTATCTTCTCTAGACAAGAACAACCCGTTTTTCCACACTCAGGGATCCCAAGAAATCCTAATGTACGGTTGAAAAAAAAAAAAACCAAGGCGCTCACAGTTCGATGCCGTGCTCGATGATGTCTTTCTGCTGCTTGATAACCTCGTACTGCTCCGGGTGGTCCGCCTGGGAAACCGGGACGCTGGAGGAGACGGTGGAGTCCAGCGAGCTGATGCTGTCGCGACGACCCGCCAGCTGCTCTGGCAGCTTCAACTCTCCTCCCTCACTATCAGATGGATGCTCCTGGCCTGCAAACAAATCACACACACATACAGTAATTATATGTTTATATAACTGTGGCCTGTGCGTTGCTCACATATTTACTGCACACTACACACTCACCCAGGTTCGCTTGAAGGTTTGGATTGACATACATGTCTTTGCTCCACTCCACCATACATTTGAGGATGGACACCAGACACTCCAAACCCTTTTTGCGCAGACTCAGCTCCTGTGGATATTATAGAAGCAACAAAGTTCACTTAGACTCTCGCACACACGTAAGTGGTGTTACAAACAAAACACGACAGAAACTACGGCCAGAAGGGTCCTGCCTCACCCTTTACCACATTACAACTACGGCCCCAAGTTTAGTGGAGCATTTAGAGAACAGCCTCGTAACTAGGATGGCAAAATATAAAAATTAAACATTGAGGGGTTCTTGTCCGTCCCTGAAAGATCCTATTAAATCGAAACTTGTGCTCTTGTGGCCGTGATCCTCGTATCCTTGAGTGGACGTGTACCTGCAGAGGAGTCATCCCAAGCTCCTGACCGCTCCTGCCCTGAGCAATCTTAGACAGGTCGTTGACGAGGCGCTCAAAAATGTTGGCTGCATTCAAGTCACAGTCGTAGTTCACGTAGATGTCAACCACACATTGGGCATCTGGGCAAACATATTACAAAAGCTTATCATCATTAGATTGAGTGAATACATTACTTAAGATACAAACAGGGTGATAATACAGTGCTGGCTGAAGTGGTCAGTAATTCCAATAATGACTTGATTTGCAGAAGCAGAAATATGTCTTACGTCGCCACTGTGCGCATGGCATGCGTGTGACTCATGCTTTTAGACAAAAACATGCAATTTTAGAACAGTGATAGCAATGATTAGAACCACAGCTTAGTCATAGGAAGATATGAGGAGCAGCTACAACTGAGAGAGTGAAGCCCCTTTCAGTCGTGCACCTTCTTATGTAAAGGTGGCAGCATTTTCACATGTTGGTCTGTCGGTGTCGGTGCCTGAGTCACTTTTACGTTAAAGGTCCAACAGCAATCTAACTAGCACTGACCTTTCTGTAAGACCTCCAACAGGGTAAAAGTGTGGCTCTAATGCTGTCAGATTAATAAAAAAGGCTGAAGCAGCACAAGTTTGAAGAGAGCGATTAAATTCACATCTTGTTCCACCTTAATAAGATCACTGGAATACAATTTTCACATAAGTATCAACTCCCTTGCTCAAAGAAAATACAATCCGTTAAATGAAGTTTGAAACTCGGTTTGAATGAACGAACCAATTTTAAGTTGTTGAGGAGATTATTCTCATTTCTGATCAGTGTATAAAAAGGATCTTTTACCCTTGCGGTACAGGGCAAAAACCACAGGAATCATCAGACCAGCCGTCACCTCCCCTCATTTACAACTTTCATTCATGCAAACGGCATGGATGAATAAATGAGTCCCAACGTCTTGGGACATTATAAAATGGGCAGCAGAATGCTCTGTCTACTAAATGATTAAATCGATGTGAAATTATTTTAGGTTTGCAAGAACAGAAGGAACGAGCGTCCCTTGCACTCACAACGGTCATTAATTAAGGATTCAATGGCAAATTACTTAAAAATCCATCCGCGAGGCAGCCTGGGAGAGGACAGAAAACACTCTTCTTCCCTTCACATCGGTGAACTTCATTCAAATGACCCCCGTTTTCCAGGAGCGATGCCACTTCGTCTCCCACACCGGGCGCCAAATATTGCACGCGCATTTGGCTCTTCCCATAAATGTACTGTCAAGTCTTTTTATCTGCACTGTTTGTTCACTGGTTTGCACTTTATCTGCCATGTGCCTTGCGCTCCTTTTAGTCAACCTTATTTGTATTTTATTATTATGTCTCTTTTTTTTATATTCCCTTATTGTATAGTTTTAGCTTATATTTTATATTTGATCCAGATTTTAGGCTCTACTGTCAATGTTATCTGTTTGCACCGGGGGTCTGAGAGTAACGCAATTTCGATTCTCTGTATGTATGTACTGTACATGTGGAAGAATTGACAATAAAGCAGACTTGAACTTGAAGTCAAGTAAAGCCGCATGTAACATTAGCATAAAAGTCACCTATGTCTGCATGACAAAAAGCCATCACTTTAAAAGCTTCATGTATTCCATGACTGAAAGGGCTTTAGTTTGACTGGGTATGTTTGATTTTTTAGCTTTCTGTTGAGTTCTTTTCTAGTTTAAGTTTGAGGAAAAACTTGTATCAGCAGATCTGTACCTGCACAGATGCGTGTTAGTGTCTGGATCACCATCCACTTGTGCTCGAAGGAGCTGGTCGATGTCTCCAGGATGGTCAGAAAAATCTCGCGGAAAAAAACCTGAGGCGGAGGTGGACGAGACGAGATCAAAGTCAGTGCAACTCTAATCAAACAAGCTGCGCCAACATGAATGCTATAATAGAAGTGTTCAAAATATAAAAACAGTTACAGTTCCCTCTTCCGTCTAAAGTGTGCCAGAAAACTAACTCAGCACAGGTGACGCCGTCTGTTACTGTCTGCGTTCCGTACCTCAATCTGCATCTTCAGGTGGACCTTGAAGTGGGAGAGCAAGGTGAGGAAGATAGCCAGAGAGAGCTCAAAGACCTCCGGCACGGAGGAGACGCCATTTTTGGACAGCGCGACGCACAGATACTGTTTGATGGCGTTGACGAACATCTCGTGAGTGCGAAACACCGGCCCGGCGCCCTGCAGCACAGAGAGCAGCAGCTGCAGGGAGACAATCTTGGACCGCAACTCATGGGACCTGCAGAGGAGAGGAATGGCATGGGCATCAGTATCACTGCATGCCTTAAGTGTAAATATAAAAAGGAAATAGGCAAAGATGCTGAAGAGGCATATATAGCAACACGCTCAGTAGAGACTGATGTGCCTTAACGTCCCAACAATAGTGTTCCAGTTTACTCTAAATTGAGGGAAACACAAGACGCTTTGGGTATAATGGTGTTTCATCATGGTATTTATTTAATGTATGCCAGACTGACTTCTTTGTGAGCTTCTCTCGGGCTCAGTTTACTCTAGCCTATTCTCACTGGCTGGGTCAGGGTCTAATGTTGCAGTAACTAGAGATGACAGGGCCACACCAGGACGGAAAAGGACAAGTTAACCTGTGGAGACTGAGATGAAACACTTGTGCGTAAGGCAAAGGCATCTATATTTATCTTGGCAAACTGCAGCATGACCAAAGAAAAAAATCAAACCAAAAAAAGAGGTCGCCACATAAAAGACATTCAGAGAATAGATGTGGATGACTTTGGACACATGTTCCATGTTGCCATAGAGGTAAGCGTCATATGAAATGATTCTACATCAGGGTGCCAGGATGTAACGGGAAACATTAGACAAATATGTTCATGGTGTGACGTAAAAAGGAAATGGGGCCAACTGAGATAAGTCAGACTTAAGAGGACTGGTTATGCAACATATCTTGCATTTAGAGGTAGGGATTGTCATATGAAAAAAACAACACTCACTTTGGGTCTGGAGGTCCATCAGCGAGGGGCTTCATGGAGAGTTTGCACAGAGAGCGGAACACCAGAAAGGCGTCTTTCTGCAGGATGTGGGAGAAACGGGCGGCACTGTGGGGTCCCTGCAGGGCCTCAGCATCCTGAGACGGATGAAGAAAGCCTTTCCTTTATGCCAACAATACAGCTACATCAAAACAACTCTAACTCGACTAGCCCTAGACTGTTTCAGAGTTGGGACACTTCCATATAGATGGAGGTCTGTGGCAGAGCTCCAGATGTGTCCAAAGGACCTGAGGTCGGAGTCGAGAGTTACTCAAGCATCTCCTTCCTGCTCCTCGGGTTCACATTGATTTATCTGTCTCTGAAGCTCAACAATCTTACCAACAGGGTAAACCTACGCCCTTAGAAAATGTTTCTCATTATACTTTACTCATCAAATTCTGGTGGCAGCAATGCATTTCACTACTTACTACTTTTCCATCAATACTGAAAGAACTGGATTTGGCATTCTCTCTTGCCATTACAAATCTTCAACTTCTGTGTGACTGGTGCTCAGTTTTTCTTGATGAAAACCGAATAAAGTAGAATATCGCTACACAAAAGGAAGCAAGCTTTTGGGCCATGTAGCACATGTGCGAAAACATATTTTCAGTAGGTGGGACTGCCTTCATATGTCAGTGTGTGAGTGTGTGCAAATGGTTAGTTTCCTTAGATTCCTTTGTACTGATGGGCAGTTAGCACCTGTATGAACGTGTGTGAATGGGGTATGTAGTGTGGGAAGCGCTTTGAGTAGCTGGAAGACTAGAAAGGCGCTATACAAGTACAGTCCTTACAAACGTTTACAACATACAAGAATAAAACGTTAAGTTAATACAGATGAACTTCATACATTTTTTAGAAGGTAAAATGTTATTTCCACTGTGTTTGACTCAGACAAGCAGCACACTACTGATGAATAACTAATGTTATTAGCACTGCTCACCAGCATATCTGTGGAGGAAACCGAAGAGCGGTCTTCAATGATGCCGTTCATCTGCTGACCCTCTGTTCTGAGTCCGGGGGGAGCCACCTCCGTCTGCTCAGGGACCGGGTGGGCTGGGTGCTCACCTCCTGGATGAGAGGCCAGAATGGACATTTTCACGGCCACAAAAGGAAAACACTGTCGCTGAAACGTGTACCGGCATGAAGCGGGGCAAAAAGATACAGAAGACCGAAAAGAGAGGACGACTAAAACAAATTTGCACAGACAAGTCAGTTCTGACCTGTCCCACTGTGTGTCTGTTGCTCTCCCTCCTCTCCGTCAGTCGCCGCTGGATTTGGTTGGCTCTCTGGTTTGTCCCCTTCCTCAACCGGCTGAGCTGCTGTAGGTGGCGTCTCTACACCTTCATCTTCAAAAACTGAATCTAATGTACACACAAATAAAGAGTAAGAAGAGCCAAGAAGATCAACGAAGCTGTTATTTGAAAGCTGCACAATCCTCGGTTACACCGTCAGACTTTCCTAAAGGAGTTGGAGGTAAAACGAATAAAGAAATACAATCTAAACTGAAAGCTGGAGGCCCAGGTTAACACACACCTCTTGATGGTGTGACCTGCTCTGCTCCTCCACCCATCGGAGCGTTGCCGCCCTCAGGTTCTCCATTGACTGATGGCGTGTCTGGTGCTTGGTCCTGGTCCAGGCCCGGGGCTGGCGGTGGGGGGGTGGAGCTGGCGGTAGTGAGGTCCAGAGAACTGGCTGCTGGGGACGGGGAGCTCTGGGGCTCTGGGGTAGGCGTCCGGTCAGACCGGGGGGAGCCAGACCTCCGACTACCCGGGACTGGGGACGGGTCCTGCTGGGGCAGACTCAGCCGCTCCTTCTCCTGCTCCTGAGCCTCCAGAGCCTGTGGAGGCAGCAGACGGAGAAGAGGAGCCATGAAGACGAATTGGTTTACACAAGGCAAGTTTAGGGAGCTTTTAATGGATGCAACACTAACTACATGCAGGGGTCGTGCAAGTGCAGTGAATTCACATGGTTGAGTTGGTTCAGCGTTGTGGAGAACTCCTGTGCTGTCTACTGGTAAAACATCTGCCATATCTGACAGAAGCACCAGGGTCAAATCCTGGCAGGAGTTTTCTGGCTTTACAATGCTTTCCCGGCATACGTCACTTATGTTGGTTGCTGTAGACAGTAGCCGGCCAGTTACAATCCACAGGCGTAGCCATAGCCAGAGCTTGGCCTTCCTCCTCATGTGGTTGCTTTTGAGCAGCCAAGAAGTCTCTTTGTTTTGCGACTGTTCATTAAGTATATTGCAACTTATTATCGCTTTACTTAAAAATTCAAACGTACCGAAGTCCCTTTTGGGCCATTCAGTGTCATTTTAAAACAGAGTGCAGAGAGAAAGCAATCAATTTTTTTCTCCCCATGTTTAGCCAAAAACTGAAGTCAGCTGTACGGATAGATGCAACGCAGCAATGCACAGTAACAATGTTAAACTGAACTAACAGCCTGGTTTTCCATGCGTGTGAAGATAACGTTGAGCATCTGTGTGAGTGTGGCCTTAGCGGTGGTCTGGTTGATGAGGTTGCGGCTGGCCAGGTAGATGTTGTAGCAGGTCCTGACGGTAAGGAGCACCGTGCCCTCATGAATCTCTATGTGTGGGGAGGTCACCGTCGTCAGCAGGGCCTGGACAGAGAGAAAAGGAAGTCAGGAGTTATCAGACAGGACGTCGTGTTTAGAGGACGCCGCTGCACCTGCTGAATCACCCCTCGACTTCCCTACTGATGTGGCACGTTCAATCCACAGCTAGATGTACAGCTCTCATATGCTGCTACTGTATGGGGCAGAATTCAGCTGTTTATTTTCATTTCGAAGTTGCCCAAGCACATTTTTTGACAATGTCCACAAGGCTGGTGCACTGACATATTATTATTTTGTGTTCAAGGTTGGATTAGTCAGTCTAAATAAACTGCACCGACATTCAGGTCTTCTTCAGTGGTGAATGTAAGACCCCCAGAAGTTGTTAATCTGTCCTATAAATCTTTTGTCAACAGTGATAAAACTGCGTGCTTCTTCTAGCAGGAGAGACTTTGCCCTTTCCAACCGACCAGGATGTGTATTTCATTCTCTAAGAGGAAACTTCGGTAGGCAGCAGCTATGAATCATAGCTACTGAACAAACACAAGGCATGTTATTAAGCCAAAGAATGGCTTCATAATAATATGAACAAATAAGATTAAAAAAAAATGAGGATGTATTTAAATGGCTAGATTACAAACTAAACTTTAGGTAGAGTCGATCCTTTCTCACAAACCCAAAAATGATAATATTGGACACTTTTTAAAAGTATGAAAGCTGTTCACAAAAGGAAAAGGAAGAATTAAATTCATCCATGCAGCTTTTCTGGTCTTTAGATTCTTTAAAGGTGCAACAAATGAAGTATATCAGTCTAAAAACCCTTCATTTTTGGAAATATGCCGCTACAAGAAATCCAGTGGTTGGTTGGGTGTGGCCACAATCACAGAACTGGTTAGTGAACAAAGGGTGGCTTTTGAAAAAGAAAGTGCTTTTATTTTAAGCTAGAATAGTTTGTGTGATCATAGGAATCAAACAGTAAATTATTGGTTTAGTGGCTGACATTGTGAGAAAAGACATGGCAAGGCATACAGATGTGTAGTATGCCTTGCCATGTCCTTCCATTCTGGAGGACTTCAGCATCTCAGTCGTGACAGTTTGACCTGATTGGGTCTCAAACAAACACTGACAGCTGGAGGATCTGAAGGCTGCCAGACGCCGGGCGTACCTTAATGATCTGTAGCTGGACTCCCTCGTCGGTCTGCGGGCCCTGGAAGCAGTTGCAGATGGTTTCCACCAGCCGGTCGATCAGCCTCTTGCCCGGCGTTCGACTGTCCGGGGCGTTGCCTGTGATGTGGCCGTACGCGATCAGCTTCTACCGTGGAGACACAAGCGCGCAGGTTGCGGCGGCAGGCGCCCAGTCAGCGTGCAATTCATCAGGCGTCATTTTGTGGGGTGTGGTGCACAGAATTCACTGCACGCGTGTGATTCTGCATGTGTGAGTTATGGGTTTATTTTTGCCGCGCTTGTTTCTTTTGCACAATTGTGAGTATGTGAGAAACAGAGAAATTCCGGGTTAACTTTTGTCTTTCTACAAGTGTTAAAGGGGAGATATCCTGACTTTTAGTGTAAAGTATACTGTAGTTCAAGTCCCAAAATACTAGATCCTACATTTCCCATAATGCAGCTCAATAGCATCCTTCGTTAGGCCCTCGCTGCCCAGTACTGTAAATGCCCAGGTCTTTCAAACCCCTGTCCCGAGTTTAAGACAGACTTTCTACTAAACCTGTGCTGTCTCCAAGATAGAGCTTACATGCAGAGATTAGATTTACATCATCGGGGTGTTTGGGCCAAACTCTGGATAGCTCATATAATCAGTGGAGTGCTCCATTAATGCCACGATAATACTAATAAACTATATTTATACAGCATCTTTCTTAACAAACTTACAAAGTGCTTTACATGGGTAAATCACAGTTAAAACCTTACAGGACTATAAATTGTAACAATGAGGCAAGTAAAATCAGGCAGTTAAGAGTACAAAAACCACATAAAACACGAGTAAATATGTAAACGAAATGAGGCCGTGTTGGTTAATAAATAAATAAATAAACTAATGTGAGGCTATTACACAAAGCTACTTGGAGATTAAAGGATGGAGTGTGTGGCATGCGTGTGCATGTGTGCGGAATGTATAACCATTGTTCCTGGTGCACATCAGATCTGTGAAACTGGTGTAGCAAGTCTGCTACATAGCACACCAACCCCCACCGCGTGAAGGAAGCAGAAGACGTTGAGTTTATTTGACTGCATTCGTGTGTGTGCGTGTGTGTGTGTGTGTGTGTGTGTGTGTGTGTGAGGCAGCGAATATTAACCTGCAGACAGTCCAAAGAGGTGCTAACTATCCGGGGGGACTTTGACTGACAG
Organism: Coreoperca whiteheadi; assembly: GCA_011952105.1. Lineage (NCBI taxonomy): Eukaryota > Metazoa > Chordata > Actinopteri > Centrarchiformes > Sinipercidae > Coreoperca > Coreoperca whiteheadi. The sequence goes on from CM022479.1 coordinate 2,555,580, forward strand.
GCCAACTCGAAGGGCAGCACATATTTGTCGGCCTCGACGTAGTTGGCTCTGGGTGGGACCACTGTACCATCCCTGCGGGGGTGAGAGCAGAGCACACAGCTGTGTGAACCAGAACAGCCCCAGTGACAGCAGCTTGCTATAAAACACACTATATATATTAAAAAAAAACAAACACTAAAAGGTCCCATTGAAATGAAAATGGTATCTCCAGTAGATGAAGTGAATAAAGTGCTGTGTAAAACATTTGACTGTACATCTGCATATAACATTTAAAGCCCCTTGATTTGTGATATTGGGCTATACGAATTGAAATTGACTTGACATTTTTATTTTCATGATGCAGAATTTTACAGAGCATTTAAGCTTTAGGTTTGAACCTCAGAGAAGCATAAGGGTATGTTGTTGAATAACGGCTTGCCTAAATTGCCTACAGCAGCAGATATATTACCTGTTTGAAGTGCTGCTGATATACTCCAAAAGTAGCAGTTACAAAAGCAGAAAACCTCTTTAGTCGCAAATAGTGTGCAGCTGGGGTTCGACGCAGACTGCTTCAGGGCAAACCTTACCTCGGCTTCTTGCCTCACATCACAAGGGGTGGGGGGCACAAATCAACTGCTATGCCTTCATTCATTCGGGGGGAGGGGGGTGTATGTGCATAACAATACTTACTTTTGTTTTTCGAGCTCTGCCTTGATTTCGTCTGTGGGGGGGAGACACAGGAGATTAAATGTTTATGAAGTCTGAACTTTGACCCTTACAGCTCACAGCAGTGTGACATGATTTGACTCTCGATCTCGGGGGGGGGGGGGGTTACTGGCCCAAACAAAAATGTGTGTTTGTTTCCTTGCATTTTAGGTGGTAGACAAGAGATGTTACTATACTATTGTGTATCTGAGGACCACCCTTATGTTTTATTGCTAATCAAGTGCGCACCTGGACGGCCTCCTTCGGATCTTTCTCTCACTCTCCACATCACCAACCACATTTACAATTCATCTAGATCAATTCATTAGATCATTGATCTAACCAGTGTTGCAGCCGTGGCTGCAGTGAGTGCGTATTCGGCCAGATGTGACCAACCAAAATCGATTAGATTCACACACAATGTGGTGGCGAATAATACTAGACTCAACTCTTGCAAGCTCCCCATATCACAGGGCTACGCAGAGGAAACTGGCTTGTGCAACTTTCACCAAAAATGTCACAATCGCTGTTATATGAGTAACCACCAGCACTGTGTGTAATGCCCTGTCCTTTCATGTAACACAAGAGCGAGCACAAGTTTCTTTCTCTCTGCGGCGTGTAAAAGAGCAGCGGTGTTTCACTTAAATAAATAAAAAAGCCGTAAACAATTCATCTCTCTTTCCACTCGTTTTCTAAAACCATGGAGGAAACTGATGGAAAGGCCGGCCATCCACAGCATAACAATTTAGATATCTGAACAGAGAGACAAGCACCGGGAAAGATGAGATGCTCTCCAAGCTTGCGTGGGGTTTACCAAATAACATTTGACCCACAGACAAGTATGACCATGGGACACACACACTCACAAAATAGTATGAAACAGGAGAAAAGGAGTGTTGTGTTCTCCCGGTGGCATGAATAATGAGAGGGTGTCACTGGCGGACAGAGAGCCGACAATGCCGCTCTAACACACCGAGCTGTTTGCCCACCTCTCAGTAACCTTTATTTCTTTGCAGTCAATCCTGAGGTCCAGCGGCCTACCTGCACCTTAAAAATGAAGCACAGCCTTCTTGTTTGCCAGATCACCTGCATTCAGATTGGGGGAGAGAGGCACGGTGCAACACAAAAAAAAACAAAAACAAAAAAAAACACCCTCTGATACCCTACGGATTGTATCTGAGCAGTGCCAGTCCACTGTCTGAGAATCACAAGCTTTTTAAGCCTATATGCCAACAAGAGACACACACACACGGGTAGGTAGGGCAGCTCGAGCTGAAATACAAACAGCAATACCACAAAGAAGTGAACAGGCTGGTGTGTGTAACACTATCCGTGATTGTGTTGAATGGAAAAGCACGGACGTCAGAGTATCCTGGAGTCAGATAGCCCGTGTGTCTGGGTGCAGAGCCGGACTGTGCTGTCTGGCTGAGTGACAGCGCTACGTACGACGCAGGGATTGGTCCGCTCAGCTAGCTAAGCTAGCCCTGACTAGCTAACGGCGGATACCTATTAGCTTGTTTACCTGCCGACGTTGCCAGCGACGGCGGCGCCGTGAAGGCCGGGTTTTAGCGTCGCAGAATTAACAATAAGATGTGAATGTGAGGCCCGCACACAATTGGCGCACGCCAGCTGTACACGTCAACCGTCAGCCGAACAGACGGCGGAGGCCATTCAGACGCTAACGCTAGCTAACTGGGTAGCTCTCCCGTGTGTTTCTAACGAGCCAAGCGCGGCCGAAATGTTTCAGTGAAGCGCAACATAAAGACACGGGGCTCGGCAAGCCCGCGCACAAAACAAACCCACTCACCAAGCGCCACCTGGCAGGCTTTGCGCAGCTGGCTGTGCTGGGTCCTCTTCACCTCCTTGTCCGAGAGGATTTTCTCCAGCGCCCTGGACAGAAACATGCTCTTGGTTTTACTGTTTTCTGCCTTCGACTGCGAGTTCTGCTGCTGCGGTGGTGGTGGTGGTGGCCGGTGCTGTTGCTGCTGCTGCATCTCTCGGTCTTGTCGCCGCTCCTCCCTCAGGCCGTCATCTTCGGCCTGGCCCCGCGAACAAGCAGGTGGCAAGGAACGCTAACGAAAGCCAAGCTATCGGTGTCAGTCCAGGAGAGCTGCTACCTCAGCTCAGCGCCGCCATGCTGGTTACACGTCACGTCACGTGATCCTCAGCTGTCTGGGTTTTGACTGCGGCACCCCGAGGAGTAGGCGACCTCCCAAACAAGGGTCACATAGTTAGCTCACAGGCGTCTACACTTCGCCCACCGCCGACTTTCTAAAACGTGTCGGGTTGAATTACCACAGGGGAGCTCCGAACAGTTTCAACAGCTCGCCGTTTTTTCCACCGCTGTAGCAAATCAAGCGCTCCCGCGGAAAACAAACTGTTCCTGAAGTGTCCGCCAGGTGGCGCCAAAACACCACAATTCAAAGTGAAACGAACAACCGTTGAATTCGTCTACTGTGCGCTTCATGTGAGGAACAGGTGCAGTGACATAACCTTTACGTTCACAACTGTTTCTGCACACTGACAGACACCAAACAATGAAGATTGCTACATATTAGTTTATTTTATCCAGCTCCTCAAATCAGCAAATACAGGTGCACATCTATTTATTCATATTCATTCTCCAGTTGAATCTTTAAAACGACTTCATTAAATGTGATTAAAAATGTACATCAGATATAGCATCGATATGAAAATACTGACAAATCTTAATTACAAATCTATACCATAGGATTTATCTGGCAAGCAAAAATCATTGCTCGATCATCTAAAAAAAAAAACTTCTTACTCAAAGCAAAACATGTAGGCTGTTTTGAGGTTGTGCTAATATGCCTGTTTCTCTCCCACAACATAATATGATAATTCACAGTATGGAAAAAAAAAAAAAAAAAAAAAAAAAAAAAAAAAACACAAAACACACAAATACTCCTTATACTTTAACACAAACAAAAAACTACACCAACAAACACAACCACAAAAA
>CM022479.1:2569954-2636830 GCA_011952105.1 Coreoperca whiteheadi
AAGAGGGGCCACACTTTTTTCACAAAAAAATATTTATATTGTCCCCCTCATTTTTGGACCCCCCCCCACACCCCCTTTCACCCCCCCCGCTTATGAAAAGCTCCCCCCCCCCCCCCCCCCCCCCCCGGTTACACACTATTACATTTCTGATGATACGCGATGACCTGGTCCTGGCTTCTATCGTAACATGATGATCCCGGGCGACAACAATGACACAGACAATCCATTACTTCCTGGTACCTGCTGTGCAGGCTGCTGCGTCGGGGAAAACCGATCCTGTGTCCAGGTGACACAACAAGATCGGGAAGGAGCTACGTGACACAGTTATAAGTACCACCACTACTACTAATACTACTGACGCTAAGTTTACATTTACAGGTTTTTATGCAGCTGCTCTTGGAGTGATGAAATGAATGTTGCAGAACAATCTTTCATCGTATTGGACAATAACTCACCACTACTTTAGCTGATACCAGAGATGTATAATTACAACTACAGTGACGTATGGAGCATTATGAACAAGGTCACAGCACATATACATATTAATCTCTGAAATATATTGTCATATATATTGTACAGAGACATACATAAGGGGTGTTTTAATAATAATTGCTGTCCACGCACCCAGTCTTTGGTATCTAAACATAACACACATCTCAAGGATCTGAGTCAAAAAAAAAGAAACAAAGAAAAAGTCAAGCAGTTGCAGATTGTGGTGTTCTGTAAACATTCAGGTTTGTTGATGACAAGCCTGGACGTTCACCACACAGCCGGTGCCACGGTGTTCCCGACACAGGACGATACATAGGGGGGGGTGTTAGTGTGTGTCAACGTGAACTTGTGTCGATGAGAAAAACCAGGGGAGGTGTAAAACAAAAAGATGTGAAACAGGCAGGAGAGACAGAAATACAGCAAATACACACACACACACACACACACAGTGGAGAGAGAAGAAACAAAAAAGAGAGGAGGAGGTGATTTAAAAAAAAAAAAAAAAAAAAATTTCAAAGGAGTAAATTCCCAGAGGGTTAACTATTCTTGGTGTGGTGAGCATACCTCCCTGGCACAGCCCAGATAAAAGTGCCTTAATGCTGCTGATAAGACAGGGGAGAAAGAAATGGAAGGAGGGAGGTCAAAGGGAGAGTGCTGAGGGGAAATAGGGAAAGCAAGAAAACAGAGAAGCAGACGCCGATGAGTGAGGGTGCTTGGGAAATGAAGTTGCTGTAGAGACCTACAGAGGTGTGAGGCAAGCTGGAGCAAAGGCAAAGCCTTGATGTGTAATTGAACTGGCCATTTGAGGAATTACTTATTAAATCCATAATTCAAAAGACTCCAGTCATGAACGTCAGCGCCCTTCTATGACCTCCTCATATAATTTCACTCATAAATTCTCTATTACACTCATCAGTCCTGCTTTATGACTCCGTCTTAATGGGAGCCATTTATCAAAAAATACCGAAACTAAAATCTACACTGCATGGGGAAACCAGCTTTAATGTAGCAGGATGCAACGTACAATTAACACAGCGTACGACTGGGCTTGATGCAGAACGAATACAGTTTATTTGCCAGTCTACACTCACGTACAGCACTTTTCAGTGTGTGTGTGTGTGTGTGTGCGTCTCGTCACTGCCCTGCGAAGCAGTTCCCTCAATTTCCTTTGTGCTGACACAGACACCGCTCTCCTTCTTGCAATACCTCCTCACCCTGCCATTTGTCCTCCCCTGTGCCCTTCACTCGATCTGTCCGTCAGTCACTGGTCCATCTCTCACTAGGAGCCTGTCTTTGTGTCTCCACCTCTATCTGTCCCTGTTGGTCTTGCAGATTCTCTAAGACAAGTATGGATTTGAAGAGGGACTGAGATAAAGTGACAGCATGGGGCATGTAGGCTGGACTGGTATTGGGGGGACTATAGATGGTGCTTGGACTTGGCCTGGTGCTCAGCATAACTAGGAGCAGGGATGTGCCTGGGACGGAGGCTGGATTTGAGAATGGGACAGGGCGGGGTAGGGGACAGGGGCAGGTCACTTGGGAAAGTAGGTTTCTGTACCGGGTTACAGGAAGGAGACTGAATCTGGGGTGAGCTGGCTAGAGCGGGGTCTAATGAACCGAGCCTTCTATGCAGCCCGGCTATACGTAGCGTCCAGGAGGAGAAGGAAGAGGAGGGACTAGATGTTGGGGAGGATGGAGGAGAAGAAGCGACGGAGGAGGGAGGTACGCTTGGGGAAGCCAAGTCTAGCCTCACAAGCCTGTTGCTCATGCGTCTGAATAAGGACTTTACTGGGGAGGGACGAGCAGGGGGACTCTGTGCTTCAGGCTCTGTCCTGCCTTCAGCATCTGGCTCTGGAAGACAACACAGCCAACCTACAGTTAGACCTGGCCACTGAGCCAATTTTCTCATTGCCAAGATGACCTTTTAGGCGACTGAGCCGGAGCTACAAAGAGATCCCTTCCTGAAGCCATTTCAATGTGATGGATGAGTGATGGGGGACAAATTCCACAGTCCTCATTCTGTTGAATAAGGCATTCTGAAATTTAGATAATGAGGCTCCAGCGGTCTGCCTTAGACAGATCAAGTGAATACTTGTTAAATTTGTGTTTTTAGTGTCAAATTCCCTCTCAGTGCTTCTACGAACAGCGTTTCTTGCTGAGAGATAGAAACACAAAACCGGAATTCTTCACTAAAAAAAAAAAAAGCCTCTACCTTGGGAAGATACCCACTTGATTTGTCCATATCAGATTGCTGAAGCCTCATAATAGCTTCAGATCGTGTTAGGAAGGGATCTCTTTACAGCCAGTATGGACCGGAGACAATAACCATTTCATTGTACATATGGGTACGTGAGTGAAGAAAATGTGAAGCTATCTTTTACCATTATCAGTTTATAAATCTTTGTAAATGTGTAAAGCCTATGAATGTAGAAAGGATAAAGGAGCAAATAAAGCACAAACAGTGACAGTAGTTAGGCAACAGTGTTTGGGAGCTGCATGTCAGAGCCTGCTGACTGTGGCGCGCGGCTAGCCAGGGTAAATATACTGGAATGGTGTGCTGAAAGAAATTCACAGATAAGCATATCCAGTTATCATGCTTCACATCAATTATCGCTGTAGCACCAAGCCCAAGGGACACAAAGAATGATTCTTAATTAAAAATCTGCCAGAAGTGAATAGTTGCAAACCTCTGGAAACTTGCTCACTGAGGAGAGGGATACATTCTCTTCCTCCATAAAATATGGCAACCTTTTATCAACGACACGGAGAATCTCCCATTTCACATGATTGAATGCATCGTCTCTCTAATTTCACCACACTTGTGTTGTAAAAAAAAAAAAGACCATTTTATTGTGGTCGAAGGTAACCTCTCACCCAAACACCCCCATCCTGTTTATTGTTTCACTTACGCTTAGTAGTTCCATTTAATTGTTATGTGTTCATTTATTTTTGAACGTAAAGTGAGCAGTTTTGTATTGTCAATGTGTGGTTTGAATACTATTTGAAAAAACCCCAAAAGAAAATATATCCCAAATTATTAATGTATCGTAATGTCACTTCACATTTGGATGGAAATCCACTCCAGCTTTTTATTTGTTTGAACACCTTTCAGATAAGGATTTTCATTTTTAAATACAAATAAACTCTTGAGACAGGATTTCTCCAACAGCAGCAACGTATCAGCTGTGGTTTATGACATGTCTTTGACTCCCAAGCTGACAAAGTTCAACAGTCTCTGTTAAATCGCGTGACATATTCACCTGACGCAGTCCGTATACTCTCCTTCCTGTTCCTTAGCTGCACTTGTCCAAAGTACAGCTCAATCACTGCCCTTCCCCTCCCACCTCCACCAGCTTTCTTGTTTCTCAGTTTCCCCCCAATGGTTTGCAATGGTCAACAGTCCACTTTCTTTCTTCCTTTCACTTTGCCCACTGACTCACCCTCACCCCTCCCTCTCTCTTCCCACATTGGTCCAAAGTGCTGTTTCTCGCTCCTCCATGTTTCTCATCCAGTCTGTGTTTTGGTCCCCCCCCCTACAGCTCCCCTGTTTCCTTCCCCTCTCTCTCTCTCCATTCATCTTCCTTGACCAAATCTGAGCTGAGAAATTCTGACAGACTATAACGGAGAGCTTGGACTCCCACTGTCTCCCCCCTACTCTTCTTCCATCTAAGCCACCCTCCCTCCGTCCATCAAGTCTCGTCCAGCCAGGTTTCAAAAGGGTAGAGAGTAAGGTTTCAGCTTGCCAGGCTGTGGGCTCGCTCTTGTTTTAAAATGTCCTCTGGCTCGCCGCTTTCTTACACTCTCTTTCTCTGTCCATCTATACCCCTTGTTGATGGAGCCAGGCTCTGGAGCCGAGGGTCCAGTCTGGCCTGCTGTCCTGTCTAATCTAGCCAGCAGACGTGATCAGAGGCTGGCTACATTCCACCCAAAATACCCCCTACCTCCCTCCATCTCTCTCTCTCTCCAACTCTCCCCAGCTTGGGCCTCACTCTGCATTCCTCCCTCACTAATATTATTCCCACTATCCTCCACCTCCTCTCTCTCTCGCTCACTCCCTCCCTCCCTCTTGTTGCATTCCTATCACACTAATACTACTCCCTCTCCTTTCCCCACATTGCTAATTAGATGCCTTGCCTAAACAATGCCTTCTACATTACTCCCTCTGTAATACTGTTTACCCACTCTCCCTTTCATCCTTCCATCTCTCTTATTAGGCCTAAGTCATGTTCCTCCTCCACGCATTCCTCCTCCAGTGCTATGAATCCATCGTTCCCTCACAGCGTCCTAGGGAATAATTCATGCTCTGCAGAAAAATTGAAATCCAAAGCTGATTTCTATTATTTTCTGTGCTCCTTGGGGAAGCCCACATCCATTACACCTGCCAGCACATTCGTCCCTCTCTCTTTAATCCTTTCATCTAAAGCTCACAGTATAACTCTCTCCCTTCTTACATGATGTGGCATCCTCACTATTCTGACTCTTTATGCTTTGTCTCTTTCCACAAAAATCTCTCTCTTTGCCGTCCTTGTTTCAGCTGGCTCTCTGCGACACATTGTGCCACATTCTCGCCCCATCTCTGTCACTATGCACCTACAGCATCTCTCCCTTTCATTACTTAACTCACTCAGAGTGGCTGCTCTTACCCTGCTCTAATGCTTACTGAGCAGGGTGGGTAGACTTTGTCTGTATTGTACTTTCACACTGTACATTTCCTTTTCCCTTGGCTGGATGACTCACGCGCTGGTTACTAATTACTAAGGCAGTCCCTGCTGGGATACACAAATACAGACATTCCTGTCCCTCTACATACCTTTGCCCTCTACCTTACTGGTGAAGAGTTACGAGCCATCCAGGACTGAAACTGTGTGAGCAGTGAGCAACGTCACCAAATAAACCCACGCCCTGAAAGAGACTGCTTGGGAAGCTCCTACCACTACACGGCTGACAACCTGGAAACTATGTGTATGTCACGTGTGTCCAAACGCAAAGAGTGTTCTGGATGACTGATACAGGCAAACATGGTGTCACTCAAACCCCGGGAAACTCTCTTCTGACAACCATGTTTAAAGCCAATGAACCTGAGCGTGACTCACAGTTTCCCCCGATGCCCGTTTTGCTTGGATCAGAAACCATACCTGAAACGCAGCATTCAACATTTCTTTTGAATGGAAGTCCACAAGCCTACATGACCAACTAAAATGTCACATTATTTTCATGAGCAACAGTGCAATTCTACTGGAAGAAGAATGTTTTAATATCAACGTACGAATACACAATGATTAGTGAAGCACTTGGATCTCACACACTGCGATAACAATATTGGATTATTTTGAGCGGTTATAAAACACCAGTTGGATTTTCATTTATAATAGACTTTGAAACAAAAAGTATCACATTACCCTACCTTTGGTTCCCTCCAGTCCAAGCTACGTAGAAGAGACGAAGTTATGACAACTAAACCTGAAAGACTGACTGGGGGCCAGCTAAACAGCAGATGTGAAACAGCCGTGTCTCCAACCAGCTGGCAAATGATAAAATAAATATTATTTTAAAAGAGAAACTAGCATCAACATTACTCAACTGTTTTGTCTTCGACATCTGACTAATGACCACAACGTTCTCCATTTACACCAAGCTTAGAAAAAACAGCGCAGACCAGGCAATCGCTCTTAACAACGCTGGTCTTTCAGTGAATTTGAATGCGCTGCCTGGACTGGGTATCACTTGATTTTATTGATTCTGATTTGGACGGTTTGTGTAGTGACTCTGACACATATACTCCTCCAAGTTGCTACAACTACATGAGGATATCAGACACAGCCAAAACGACAAATTAAGTTGTAGAAAGACCATATAGGCCGACTGTTTGGGTTTTCAAATGCTAGCAGTACTGCACCCAGCATGCTTTGCAGCTCCCATCAGCCTTAAAGTGACTCGCGCACTGTTAATCCACCTATGAGCGGGCCTCTTCACTGCTGCCATGACAATCAGTAAACACTCCGCTCACAGGCACAAACACTAAACCCCATTTTTCTGCAGTGAACAATACGACATTAATGGCTGGTCAGTGATGACGCATAAACAGCAACAATGTGTGCGTTATTCAAGAACCAGACCACAACAATACAACAACAGACACTCACAGGCTAACATCCATCCCTCTATGCATCTATCTGACCAACGGCACACCACTGAATGAACAAAACCCACAGAGAGCCTAGCCTAGGATATACGTAGCCTGGGTTTAGTCTTCCAGAGAACAAAAATGCAGTGCCAAAAATAACCTCACGTGACACGCATGGACAGAACTGTGCGGAAACTAAACACACACAAATCATTTCAACTGAAATTGGCTATCGGAAACCGCTTTACAATCACTGAGACTGGTGATTGAGTGTTGTTTACCTTAGCGCCATTTCCCAGATATCTCTGTGTAATAAGTTTTCACTCTACTAAAGGCCAGTCTCAAAAGGACATAGTGGTAATCTAATGCCATTATAAGACAGCTTATGACAGTACGACTGAAGGTTTGGACTGATATGCTGCGGTGCACTAAACAAAAACTGGTTTAGTGGAATTACTCAACAACCAAGAGCTGGAAACTGTGGTAGGGTTGCACAGGTGTGACCCTCCCACTATGAACCCATGACCTATGACCTTCCTCCTATGCTGCTGATAATATGAAAGCGTTTGGAGTCGACCCGCCTGATTACATAACAACAAACATGGTCATGGAGGACTTACTGTCATTAAAACAATTTCTCCAAAACAAAATAGTTTGTCATCCTTGTCAATTTGACATCATGTTGCCAAGAGAGCAGATTAAAGACACAAGGAGATGCTTTCTGCATAAACAAGCCGCTTAGTGTTCAGTGATAAAGAAGGTTCTGAGTTGCTGCCTTGGCCTGACGTACCGAGCCTTTTAAGCTGGGACCAACTGGTGCTTTAGCAGTAAGGTGAAAGGGGGGGGGGGGGGGGGGGACAAAGAAGGAGGGAAACCAGGGTCTGAGGGCAATGGGGTCTGCAGGGCGTTGTGCCTGCATTAGTGTGTGTGTGTGTGTTTGTGTCTTCTGTCTTTGTTCTACCTTTTGTACAAGGCCGTACACGTGCGAGTGTATGGACTGATGTGTGATGCCTGCTTGCCTGCATGGCTGTGTTTTCATGCGATTGTGTGTGTGAGCAGCAGTGAGCCCAGCATGGGGCTAGTGTCTGGAGCGTGTAATTGAAACACGGTCCCATGCAGCGCTACACAGTGACCCCACTAATCTCCTCCTGACAAAGTGGCTTAGCTTCTATGGGTTCATATGGCACAGCAAGAGAGCTTAAAACACAACAGAGTGCGCTACCCAACCTGCCCCGGGCCGCGGACCCCGGGGTCCTCCCTGCATTCGACAGGTCACACTCGGCAACACATTAGCTAGGATGCACTTCAAAAACCAACTGAATCAAGACTTTGCACATGTAGTCTGACAGAATCAGGTTTATGCTGATCCCTAAGTCTGTGCAAACAATGACTAGCAAACTACATCCATGAGCAAAAATTACAGCAACCAAAACTTCTAGGTGCTACAACTATTTATCTATTTTATTTAAATGTTCCCTATTTACCTGTATTCCTATCTGTCTTTGTGCTGCAACAATAAGTATAATAGTTCTTGCTAATGCTAATCAGAGCCAATGAGGAAGTAAGAAACAACAGGAGTCTTGTATACAAACAGTGTATGTGCTGAACTTGTCAGCAGTCACGCAGTAAAAACACACCTCCCGTGCGACTGCTGTGCCACAAAAACAGGATATCCTAATTGGATGAGTATCTCCTGGGCAGTTTGATAAGTGGTGGTCGGAGAGAAGTGAAAGAAAAAAAAATAACCCCAGCAAGTATTCATCTACTCTTTATTGCGCTTTATGTCGACTTAGGTTTTTTTATTTGGAAACAAAAACTGCTTCTTTGCAATGTCACCGACCTTTAGCTATGTGGGTCAGAAAGGGACACCAAAGGACATAGCTAGAGGACAGGAGGGGTGTTGAGTGTTTGTTTGCAATGACAGCGCAATTAGGACAATATATTGGGGCAACATGCAGCCTACAAAGCTGAAAATGTAAAGTGATACTGTGGTATTTTATAATTGTATCTTATTGAGTATCTTGATAAAATACACAAAGCTTAATAATATTTCCATATTCTCCTGTTCAAGGGCCTAACCCATACTTCCAAGCTGTGCTATTCAAAGCGAAACACAAGACCTTTGTTTGTATTTCCATAGAAAAGCAGATCTGACCAAACTAACAGCTGGAAACTAGGACTCTTTGTTCAAACCCTTCCTCTGTGCTTACCTTTCCTCTGCAGGAACAGCCTGAGTAGAGGGCTGGCAGTGGAGATGGCTTTGTGGTAGTTGTCATCATTGTTGATGGGAAGGAGGTCGCCGTGCACGTCGGCGTAGCCCACCAACAACTCCACATTGGGGATGCGGTGAACGTGCTGCAGGAGGCCGTAGAACTCATCAAAGCGGCCCGGCTTCGACCGATCCAGCGAGAACCGACGGAACTCTGCACCAAACTGCGACGGAGCAGACAGGCACACACGTGAACACAATTATACCAACACAAATGGGTATGATAGAGATTGAGAACGTGCTTATTTAAGAGCTCAAAAGAAACTGCGAGGTAGCCGAGACGTAGTAAAAAGCCCACGCTTGCGATGCATGCATGCAATATTAATCTCTTTAAGTTGTCTGAGATTTGGTGCTGTGACTGATAAGCACACACTGCTCTGGTAGTCTAGCTAATTTCAAAGCCACTGTAGGCTCTATGTAAGAGTCTGTCATCCATGTGTAGAGCTTACACACCACATGTGATGAATTATTAATGTAGATGCGTGTCTCTATGTTTCTGGGCTTGTGGATGCAGTACGTTCAAGACTGAACAGCACTGTGCCAATGAAGCTGCCTGACCGAATGTTTGGTATGCAGTTGTAAGAAAGACTGTGTTTTCAGCATACACGCATTCCCACAAAACACCTTGCTGGCTTATGAATAACGGAGTAATCAATGTGGTCTGACTGGATCGATGGCTGCAGATCCCTTATCTTTAGGCAACTGTGCAGCTGTGACAAAGCACAGTGTCCCATTGGTGGTGTTGATGAGAAGTACCAAGTGTTGTGGTTACTGTTGCCCAGATCTACAACTGGCTGCCAACCTGGACACTCGTCAGCTTATGCAAAGCAGAGTTACATCAGTTAGACCTCTCAATTATGGAGCTGAACGAAGTAAAACAAAAAGCATATGATTACTTTGTGTAAAGTGGTGGTGGTGGGGATTGTAACTGTTAACAACAGAGGTAGTGGCCACAACAAATAGGTCACAGTCTGTGTGAACATATGTAGTTCTAAAAACTAGTTTTGAGCAACATAAAGCGCCCTGAGGCCCCATTCCTCAGCATGTGTGTAATCATGCCACAGGCGGCCTGTCGCGGAAGGAGACATGAGCCTGTCGCAGGCCGTGTGACACCTGTACGCGCAGGAAAACAGCACAGCAAGCAGCTATTAACACGACATACCGAGCTAATTTGACATTAAATGGCGTGTAACTTATGTAAACTCCCCTAGGGGTTATGCTGAAACGAAAACCTGACTCAAACTTTGAGTCAATATTTGGTAAACGAGCAGGGGGCGAGCGGCGGGGGAGGCTGGGACAGGTGACACTGGCTCACTGCGGCGTCAGCTGACAATAACCTCCACCTTCAAAACTTACTAGCTACCTATCAGATCAACTTAGAATCGAACTACGCCACGGTTAAAAAAAATCAACATTTTAACTACGGCGAGCTACACGCGAGCTAGCCAGAGCAACAAACCCTGCGCTGGCTAGTTAAGCTTTAGCTTATCTATGTAATTTGTGCGACATCATAACTTGCTATCAAGCCACTTAGCAGGCTAAATTAGCCAGAGTAGTCATGGCAGGGAGGGTTAGGACTACAAATATAGCAAGCACGCTGACAAAGAAGTATCCACATGTGGGCTACCTTGCTCTTCACCTCCACGGCACCAAGAGAACGGTTGCTCGGCACTCGGTGGTTTTTGTTCATGTTTGGCTAGCAGCGGGACCGCCGCCGAAGCACTCACGCACTCGCCCCGCTCCCGCTCCTGCTGCTGCCGCGGCTCTGTATCCCACAAAAAAAAGAAGCCGTGCGCGTCCTCCCGCTATTTCTCCAGGAACACAGACGGTCCCACGACCTCTCGACGTCCAGCGGTTTTTGTTGTCTCTCCAAGAATACGACAGCGGCTGCCAACCAGCCTGCCTCACCCTGTAAACTTATCTCCTGTCATACTTGTCGCTGCCTCTGTATGCTACTACTATGCCCTGTGTCCCTGGGTCTACCTCTGCCTATGACCCTCTCTCTCTCTCTGTCTCTCTCTCTCTCTCTCTGTGCCTGGAGAGCTGGAGACGCAAGACTTCAAAATAAAAGCCTCTGTCTCTCACTCTTCACTTCAAAGTAAGAGCGCTCTGCCTTTCAGTCCTGTCACCATAATGCCTGTGTCGGGGCAGGGGCTCCCAACCTTGCTCCAAACAGCTGGATCAACACTAGACAAGGAAGCCCTCATTTAAGGATTTTAGATTTAATTTATCCGGCAAACCACATCTGAGTGGACTATTGCCATTGTTTGGTTGCCATCAATGGTTAAAGTACCGATGTCCACAGCATGATCTCACTGTCTTAAGCGTCAGTGGAAATAGAAACAATCCAAAGACCCCAGTCCCAAAACAGTTGAGATGATTACCTACTAGCCTGTGAACAACAAATATCAGCAAGAAGAAAAATATGCAGGCCTACAGCAGAAGCAAGTCAACCTCTTTAGTAATTTCCCTAATAAGAATAGTCACAAAATGTAAATGTGGCATTATATTATTCCATGTGTGATATCATTTGCATATTGTTTACACGTGATGTAGGGGAAGCGGCATGGTGAGTATCTAAAATGAATCTTTATGATATAACATGTATGCGCACAAGTTGTGGATGACTGCACCTTGTTTCTTTTTGTATAGTGACATCTTCTGGCCAAAAGCCATACATGGCCCCTGCTGCTGGCTACCAGCTCAGTGTATGCAGGCACTTGTAGAGTATATTTAGCTACGCACTGTAAAGTTATTAGTACAGTATGTCCCACTCTTAAATTCAGGTTAAGTGGTTCAGGAAAAGATTTTTGAGCAACGCCCCCGCAGTCAGGGGTAGTCATAAAAAAGCACCAATATCAATGAAAATCATTTCAGTGGATCAATGTAATCATTTTCTTCAACACAGTACCATTGTAAATTAGATCAGTGTTTTATCTGATACTATAAAATTATTTTGATTTATGCCAACCAGTCAAAAGTAAGTGAATAAATAGATTGATCAACTGGGAAGGTTATCACAAGTATTAGCAGGTGTTCCCAAACTTCATGTAAGGGCCAGTAAAGTAATACTAATGAGACCACACACCCTTTAGTTGGGTGGCATAATCACGTACAGAAAGGTCAATCTTGTGCCATCAGGCAACAACCTAGGGATTTAAATAATAGTGAGTTTAAAGTCAAGCCACACAGGTGTTTTCACTTATGTGCCTGATTAGACCTCAACACAACATATCTTTATCTTTCAAAGCTCTGGTTAGAACATCTTTACGAAAAAGAGTAATATAGAAGAGGAATATTCTAAATTCTCTAAAAGAAACCGGTAATTCAAATATGTGTGCACATTATTTATATATATATATATATATATATATATATATATATAAACCTGAAAAAAAGCACAACAAAAATACATGATAATAACTTATTTTGAACTGTGATATTAGGATTGTTCCACAGTGGAGAAATGCAGTGTGAACGTATCAGATCCTCCAAGCTAACAGAGCTTGTTGATAAAAGAGTGACAACTTAATAATGGGTAATTTACTTGGCGAAAGGCTCAAACCACCAATTTTGTAGAAAATGCGTGATGGAATTAAGTTCCACATTAAATAAGGATTGATCAGACGCCTCTTGAGCCAGATCATCTGAAAACATGTAGTTACTTATGCCTTTCTCATTGTGATTAGTACATGGAGTCTGGTGGCTTCATCACAGCGTGGCTCTTCCCAGCTTTAACCTGAGCAAAACTCCAGTCATCCAGCATAAGTGGGAACACCTGTGAGGGGGTGCAGGGTCTTTAAAATATTGCATTATCTGCTTCAACTGAATCACCGGGAATCAGAGACTTCTTTCATGGAAGACATTTTGACATGTCCCAGTAGGAAAAGTGGAATTAGTGATGGCTGAATTCCACTGAGCTGCTTTGGGTTCACTGTCTTGGTGTTGTGCGTGCTGGCTTCACTGTCACACTGTCGCGGTTTACTGGGACATTAGAACAACAGGTGTATCATTAATGTTGTGCTTTTCTCTGACAAGACAAAATGTCTGCTGTGAAAAAGGTCTATTTCTACCCCCGTTGGCCTATTGAACTCTTCCACCAGACATGTTTTCATGTTCATGTTTCTTTTATTTAAGAGAAAGGTAAAGGTCTCAAGATAAAAATGTCATTTTCTTGTCAGTAATAGTTTTTATTGACAGTTTTTACACCATAGACTTATTCTTTACCATATGATGATCTCATGAACTCAAAGGTTAAAGCCGACAGAGCCATGGAAATCTGCTTCCATTGCTTGGCTTCAAAAGTGGAATCGGTGAAAATTAATTATTAAATTAAATTATCTGTTTCAAACCTTTCCTGTTAATGCTGAGTGGGATAGGCTCACCTCAAAGTACCTTTTTGCAGGGCAAACAACCAAGGAGGAGCTACAGTATAGCACACTCCCGCCGCCCAGACATAACAGGGGTCTAGCACTGACCACCATGCCTGAGGGACTATCACAGGGCTGGGTTACAACCACAGATAAGGACAACCCATGGACCAGTTTATTTCTGAAAATGTGGAATGATGTGGTAAAAATATTCAATTTAAAAACTGTAGAAAAGCATCTGAGATGGTGTGCCTATGATTTCCCCCCCTAATACTTTAGACAGCAGATTTAATAATTGGGCCACAAGGGGGATCTCTGCCTACTGTACTATTATGACTAATGGGGAAAATCAAGATTTTCAACCCCTAAAAGATAACTTCTAACTGGAACAAAATGATTTTTATAGACTTCCAAGTGATACTTAGATGATTTCTATTAAGTAATCAAAGATGGATATATAGAGAAGAAACACAAAAGAAAGGCATAATGAACGTATTTTACCCAGCATATGGATCACAAAGCCTAACAAAAAATAATTCTAGACTCTACAACAGATTTTTTTAACCAGAAAACCATCTCTACAGCATGTGTGAAAGAAAAACTGGAACAAGGATGTACTTCAACGTTGTTAGAGGAAGCATGGGAGACTGTATGCACAAGCCAGTGGCAAACAAGTGGAGAGAATTCTGCTGGAAGAATGTGATATATGCTTTTTTATTACACCAGCTCGTAGAAAAGAAACAAAAAACCTTTTTCAGAGGACTCGACGTGCTGGAGACAATGTGGTTTTGTGAATGCCAATCATTATCATATCTTTTGGGACTGCAGTGCAATTCATTCCTTTTGGCAGGACATCAGACGGTTATAGAGAGTGCACTTGACATTAAGATTCCGTTCAGGTTTAACGTACCATACCTAAGCCAATTACGTGCAAATATGACTTTAGTAAGAAAACTATAAGGAGAAAAATGGGTACAGCCAGAACCGTCTATATTACAAGACTTTGTTTCATTTTCATGAGACACCTGGCCATGAGGGTAACATTAAAACACGGTTCCAACAATAACTGCAGACAACATACAAAGACTAGAAGAAAGAAGGGCAGCATATTTAAAAGCCTTTTTGCCCAACTCCGTCCTCACTCTGAATACCGACTTCTGTCAAACACTGTGGGAATGCAGGGCATATTGGGTTTGATTTCTACACGCACTGTATATGTACACAGGTGAGGAGGAGCCAGCCCACGGAGAGGTTTACATATGAAGGTCAATCAGCGGGTACATGTGCGCACACACACACAGTGACGGCCTCTCGGCAGTAGCATACAAAGTACAGTGGTGTCATCCCATTTGTGTCCTACCATCTCCTCTCATCCAGCTGAAAGTAAACCCCAGTAACCACCTTTACACACTTCAGTCGGGTATTTTACAACTGTCACAGCAAAACTACTTTCGAAAGGTTGGTTACCATACGAGATCAAACACAAAAAGTAATATCAATAACTCATTATTGAATGCCACATTCTGCGTCTAAGGAAAGCTGCACGGTTATTATTGTGACTTTTTTTGGGACAATGAAAGGCCTAGTATGTAATATTATTATAAAACCAAATGATAGCTATTTAATAATACTCATTTAGGACTCAGGAAGAGTATTAGAGTGGATTAAGGTTTCCCCTGTTGAAAGAGCAGAAAGAGGAAGCATGGTTTTCAGGGTCATGTGATTCTCCAAAGTCTTAACCCTACCCAGACTTCAGTCACAAATGCTAATAAAACAAGCAAACATTTGCTCATTTACACGTCCAGCACGGAGCAAACATTAGCATTCATACGTTTCTGGAATGCAACTCCAATATCCACTCTCTTTTTAGCTCTGTCTTGGTTTCCAGCAAGAAAAACCGAAACGATGGGCTGAAAGTCGCCATCAGAGCTGAGGAGAACTGACGAGTGGAGTGACTTTTCTCTGTGGGTTCATCACTATGAGTTACATAGTCCCATAGTCTGGCTTTAAAGCAAACATTCTTTTACATGAGAGCAAAATAATATTTGTTTGTACTTCCAATTGTGACTTCAAATCCATCCCCACCATGTACTCACCATGTACAACCTGCCAGCCACTTTCTAAAGCACACCGTGTAGACCTTTTCACATTTTTGAATACTGAATTTAGATTTGTCGATGTTTCTCCCCCTCCCAGACAGCCATTGCTTTCCATGAATATTAACATGTGAGTCAAATTGCAAAGACCAGAAGCTTACAGCCACCCAAGAGTTGAGCCTGCTTGAGATCCAAAAGAGTAAACATCATGTCTGCTTTTATTAGTTGTCAACATTACATTATTCTGTAGGAATGCAGTGTGCATTAAGTAAATAAGTAAGTACGGGCTGTTCAGGACTTTGAGGCTGTGATGCAAAACTCCCATTTAGCCTACTGAAAAAGAACAAGGGCAAAGAACAAATCCATTCCTTTTGCACTAAAAATACATTTTCATAGCAGCAGGGTCATACGGTGACTAAGGATACTGTCCTTCAGCTGGCCAGACCAGGTTCAGGTGCGACCTGTCTGCCTAAAATGTTCTTGAACTCAGAACTTGAGCGCGCTGTTTTGTATCACACTGACCTCTGACCTGTGGTACTTCTTAATCTGAAATGTATTTAAACACCAATAGGTCATATCCGTTCTTTATCAAGCCAAGGAATGAATGTATCTTTACAATTACCACACACACACACACACACACACACACACTCACCATTCCCCTACCCACTCCTCTTCAGTCGCCCTCTCCCCCACCTGCTGTGTGCACAGCTCTGTAGATAAACTGTCTGACCTCCCAGCAGACTTCTTCCCTCCACTGCGCCTCACCCCTCCCACCAACCCCTCTGCAATATGTCCAATGTGATGCAGCAGACATCCTCTTTCCGCGTACGGGGGTGGGGTGCCATCGGCTGCCTCATTGTCACCATGCAAAGCTTCTTCGCCCTTTCCATGGAAGTATTACCGTAGGTCCCCCACGGACATGCACACACGCGCACACACGCACACACGCTCCCCCACATCATCTTCTACCTTCAGTGCGCACACTATTGCAGAGGAGGCCCTCAGTCTGCGGGGTCTCTCGCTCTCCAGTGAGATGATGATGATGATGATGATGATGATGATGATGATGTCTCTGCAGAGCCCGATTCATGCAACATCCTGGAAAGCTTGAATCACATTTTGACAGGCAAATGGGAGGCTATTTGCAACATGTGTTGGCGGCCGCTTATGTGAAATATATGTGCCACTCCAATCAGCCACTTCCTCTGTCCCCAACATAAAAACAACAACAAAAAAACAGGTGATGGCGTAGATCAGCGGACCCAAGATAAATCTGAGGGGTCAACACATGAAAGGGCTAAAGAAAAAGTAATTTCTAAAAGGTTTTTTTCTCATTTTATCAACTTTTTTCTGTTAAATACTGGAATCTTTCGACTCTTCATGCCTATAAAAATCCTTAAAATAAGTGAAATACTGGATTCTTTTATTGTTTCAGATTCACGCCTTTTAAAATTCTTAAAGTAATTAGTTTAACATTTTGGGAAAATGCTCTCATTCGTTGTTATTGCTAAGAGCTGGATAAGAAGACTGACACCGCTCTCATGTCTGTATGCTAAATTGAAGCTACTTCCAGTCGGGAGTTAGCTTAGCTTAGTTTAGCACAAGACAGATAATCTGGCTCTGTCTGAAGGTAACAAAAGGAAGTCCAGTCCAGTACAGTACATTACCCCCTGTACAACCACAACCTCCTGTTTTTTTGTATGGATTAAACAAACAAGATAGAACGTCTTAATGAGACAGCTTCGGGTGCCTGCAGACAGCGAGCGGCTGCCACCACTGCTCCCATTGTTTTCAATGTAAAAATGGCGGCGGCGGTGAGGAGAGGGAGGGCAACTGCTGCCCTCATAAATGCGTGTGGCGCTTTAGGCATCAGCTTCAAAGTTTGTTTATCCGATCAGGCCAATAAAAAACATTAGTAAGCAAAATGTGCTAACTAATTTGTAATTTTGCTAACGATTTCATCTTTTTTCAGCTACAATGTGCTCTTTTTAGTGCTGAGATTATAGCAGGTTTGGAACAGCAGCCAGTGATGTATGGTATTGGTTAGCAGGATAAGTGGTAGGTATTTTGGACCGGGTTAGTGGATTCAAAATACAGAACATTGACGTTGCTGGGTAGCAACCACGCCGGCAACCGCTTACTGTCTGAAAGCACCTTTTGAGGACTGTTACTTTTGAACAGAGCTAGACCAGCTGTTTCCCCCCTGCTTCCAGCAGTCTTTGTTCTAAACTAAGATAATCGGCTGCAGGCAGTAGCTTCCTATTTGGTAAACAGATTTGAGAATGGTATGAACGTTCTCATTTAACTCTGAGCAAGAAAGCAAATAAGCAACTTTCCCAAAATGTCAAACTATTCCTTTAAATGAAATTAAATGCTGAACACTTTCACGCCGTCAGGCCTCTAAATGTCCTTGACCACACTACACCCATAACCGGCGGTGAGGTGTCACTAGAAGCTATCGCCTAATTTTTAGGGGTCACAGGCTAACAAGTTTGGGAAGTTTTGAATACAGAACTTGATTAAATATCTCGATTTTTCATGAGAGCTTCTCTCGTTCTCTCTCTCTCTCTCTCTCTCCAACTTAAGAGCGTCCATGTGGTCATTTAAAGCTGACTGTTCTGACCCTGACCCTAACCGCGTCTGTCACAATTGGATGTTGCAACTATGCACTCGTGTACTGTAAAGTGCATTCTCCCCCTTGTGACTTCCTCTCCTCCTTTATTACTCTTTTTCCATCTCCCATTTCCTCTCACATCCCCTCTTCTTCTCCTCAGTGTCACCCCCCCAACCCCCCCCATCACAAATGACATCTCTCTCTTTCAGTTGGCCGCAGGTCTCCCTCTCTTTGCCCCTCTTTCTTTTCGTTATCTCACTTTTCTATGCGTACTACATGATTCAGTTTCATCACAGTCGTTCCACGAATCATTTGCACTGCGTGTGTGTGTGTGTGTGTGTGTGTGTGTGTGTGTGTGTCTGTGTGTGTGGCAAGGCCATCCTAACTGCAGGAGGCGCTAGTAGTGGGATATGTCTGTAATACCCCCCGCCGTCCCCCTCCTCTCTACAGTCCCCCCCTCTCAATCCTTCCCCTCTGCTGTGTCTGTGCCCCCCCACTCCACCACCCAGTACTGCAGAAGAGGCCTTTCTTTAGCCTCCCCCCATCTCCTCCCCACCACCCTCTCTCTCCTCTCCTCCCTCTGTCTCTGTGTTATTGTGTGTTATTGTCCTGGTTTGCGTGGCACCCGGGTCTAGATGACCTCTAGCGACATGCAATATTCAGAGGATGTGAAGTACATGGCGATATTTTGTGGCCACAACACCAGAAGCGACACTTTCCACTGGCACACACACACTCTCAAAAATGTGTTATTTCCACTGCTTTGCCAAAAGGAATCTCACGCCAGCTCATGCCAGTTTCCTACAGGGGGCGCTATCAGAGTCTCCACTACAGCCATCATTACATTACAACCTAGCCCCTCTGCATGTCACCTCCTCTTATCGGTGTCCCTCTCCTCCTCTCTCACATCCCTGATTATCATGCGATCACCGCTCAGGTGGACGCAGGCTGCAGGTCAGGTGGGGGCTAAACTGACCTGTGGCCAGTTCAACCAATTAGCCTCCCTCCTTTTAAGTATAAAGGGCTGTTTTGTCTCAACCTCTTTGTGTCTGACAGCACACAAGCACACCAGGACCTCTCTGTCTCTCCTCCAGCTACAGGGGGCGCCAGTCTCTACACCACCGCCATCCCCTCCCCTCCCCCCACTACTCCTCTCTCTACACCTTCCTCTCCCCTCTTTCTGTCTCTCCTCCTCCTTCTCCTTTCCCCCTCCTCCGTCTGCCCCTTCCACTTCCTCCCCTCTTTCTACCTTGCCACTCTCCTCCTCTTCGCTTCTCCTCCCTCGCGCTCCAGTCCCTCTCTGACTCCCTTTTTCCTCTCGTCCCCTCCCCCCAACCCTCCCCTTCCCCCTTTGAAAGGCTGTTAAGCGCTCCTTCTGCACACAGCACTGCAGATGAGGCCTCCGCCTACCCCACAGTCTGCCAGGCCTCTCTCTCCTTCAGCGTCCCCCACCACTCCCTCCCTCCCTCCCTCCATCCTTCCCTTCCTCCCTTCTCTCGCTCCTTACAACAGCATAGCAACACTGACTAGCCAGCCAAGGAGAGTCTTGCCTCGCTCTCTCCCTCTTGCACTGGGGTAATTTCCCTCCATTTTAGATACCTCATCCCAGGGCAGCACAGGATGGGATTTTAATTAAATACTTTACTTGGAGTGAAAATATGCGAATTAACGTATCTGATCTCACTCAATTTACCAGGGTTGGTAGAACAGTGCGACTCCGTAACTCAGTCAGATCTGATCGATCTGAGTACCTTTCATCCAATGGTGCACCTCAGCAAAGGGTTAATAATGTAGTGTTCTATTTCTAACCAAGGCTTTTCCACGTCTACTCTTTCGTAACATGCAGACAGGGTCCATTTGGTACAGCTATATAACAAGAACACGAGAGGGCATATTGTCTCTCTCTGACAAACACATCATGTTTTCTGTTTCATGTTTTCTTAAAACACCTCATTGTGCACCTGAACGGGGGGCGTCACAGATTTCAGGCAACCAACTGGTTACGGAAACTGGACAGCAGTGGTATATACAGCGGATGGGGTTTTACACAGGGGCTGTACTGTGAGGATGGCCATGTTACAATCCATAACCCCAACATCAGCATTCAAAATGCAGGAATCTTTGTAATTTATATGGTCTACAACATACTGATGAGGCTTTATCTAGCAGTGAAATCATCATTCTGCACAGATAATGCCAGCAAGCCGTCGTCCTCCATTACACCAGAGATATAATACCGCTCTGATCTTGTGAAGGCTAACTTGGAGGGCAATTTAATTTTGGTTACCAAGCAATGCTGGATATTCCTGGAGCTATTTTGGCTACTCAAAGACACAACTCTATATCTTTATTGCGATGGATCATGGTGCACATCCTTTATGTTGGTACAGCGGGAGACTACATTTATATATATATATATATTTAATTTTAGAAATCTAAAGATCTGGGAATAAAAATCCCATCCTGACTTGATATTCCCCACTGCATTCTCAAATTGCACAGCAATGTAAAATATCATTAAGACGTGCTGGAGGATATGTCAAGGCACGTCAGACCTGATTGGTAAATTAAATATTCAATTAGCTAATTTTAACTTTTCCTTCAATAAGATTCAATTGACTTGGGGGAAAAGATCATTTTCATAACTGGAGAGTGCACGTTTAACTTTCTTCCACCACAAATGAGAATACCATAACACTTTGACGTCACTAGACTCCATCGACAAATGACTGTAACCTAGAAAGGCATCACATTAAGACCAAATGGTAGCTACCTTTGTTTTGCACAGCCCGCCTACAGATAGTTTGTAGATTATTTGTAACATTTCAACACCTTATTAGTGGAGTTTCAACACAAATAAAACCGTTTTCTAGGTTTGGGCATGAGAAACATCTTGGTTAGGGCATGTTCATGAATTGTCTCGTACACTACTGATAATCTGTTAAACATCTACAGACAGAGCGAAACCATCTGCAGGTGGACTATCCAGATGAAGAGTTACCCAGGTATCTTTTGTGGCACCGTATAAGATCCATTTATCCTGGCTGCTGGCCTGGATTTGGTGTCTGCATTTTGTTTTTGTTTAGGTAATTAAGTTTGAAGGCAAAAATGATTTCTGTTGGAAACCTGCAACAATATAGCTCGCTTCAACAATCATACTGAAATGGGCTTCTAAACCTTGGTATAAGGTATAAAACATGGTACTTTATTGGAAAGCTGAACATTTTGGTGAACTCATGGCGTACCAGTAGGCATTTTTGAGCAGTCTCGTCCCTATGCCCTCCTGCAGTATTGAGTCAAACTGTTCGTGTATTCCTGGTGTCCCATTGGTTTACACTTTTGAATGATCTCTCCCTCCTTATGTCACTGCCTATTCAATGTAAAACACACACTCAAAGCCTTTCTAACTATTGCTGTGCATCAACAAGCACCGAGAATCATTTTTGCGCACAACCCCCTCTGTTCCTTGCTCTGAACAAAGAAAATGCCCATTACTTCCGTGAGAAGCACAATTACAGCACTTTATTGTTCAGAAAGTGAAAAATGAAAACATAAAAACAAGTATGCACAATTCAAGGAACACATATTGAACACTTGATTTAAAAAAAAAAAAAAAAAAAGAAGCAACAAATAGCTTTCACTTTTTTGGATGTCAGTATGGTGGTTACTGTTCAGTCTTGTGGGGAAAAGAAACATCAAGTAAAAATAAAAAAAATAAAATGCAAGTACAGTACAGTCAAGGCTAATGAGCATAAAGCTGCAAAAGGATAATGAAATGCCCCTCTATACTGCAAGAGAATGAAAATAACTCGGCGCCACTATTCTTTAATAACAGAAGTCATAAAAAAAAATAAAAAAAAGGGGGGGGTGGGGGGTCAAATTAAAAAAATAAAATCTAATCAAGATAAAAGCAAAAACAAATCAATTCTGTTATTTCATTTATATATAGATATATTATTTTGCAAAAAAACTAGGTTTTTGTTAAAAAATAAACTTAAACATACGAGAAAATACCAGCCACCAAAGCGACACCTATCGTTAAGCATACCAATGTAGAACATATGAGGCTACCTTACACACAGGTAATAGCAAATATTTAAGGGTACATGTACGGCAACATCTGTCCAAACATGTCTAAAAGACTGTACAAATTTACACTACCCATATCAGTATAACTACATGAAAAATGATGGATTATCTGGTCAGCTTAAAAGCTTTACCCCACAACAACTCAATATTTTAAGCCACGCTTACAAGTTCAGTGGCTAAATCAACGTTAATAACTCCTTATCTCAATGTAATAAAGTATATAGAAGGCAAAAAACTTTATCTATTCGTTTGGTGTAACTTCATTGTTGTCTTTGTTTACAAATCTTTACATCAATCCTAGCTGCTCGTTGAGTCCTGCCTTTAAATTACACTGGATGGCTTGTTTTGAGTTTGCACACTCCTTCACAGATACCCAATGTAACTGGGCAGTGTACTTCAGTTCAGGCGAGGCAGATTTGTCTGAAGTGTCTCTCTGACTGCGTGAGTCTTTTTGATTTTATCAGTCAGACCTGCTGTTTGCCCAGCTGGGCCCCGTCTCTCCTGCTTCGTGCAGATGATGGTACGAACTTGGGAATGATGATGGGTAGAGTGTCTCTTCCTTTAGCAGCCTGTATTCCTGAGCCCTCTGTGGGCCCGAAGCCATTCTCTACATGCTCCTCTTCGTCCTCGTCATCTTCGTCGTCCTCATCGTCGTCGTCGTCATCGTCGTCATCGTCAGACATATCATCTAGATCTGACACAATCTTGGCCCCTGTCCTTGGCTCCGCTCTCTCTTTATCGCCACTAAGCGGTTTGTTACCATAGAGATGTACCTCGCCCTCTCGTGCCTTGTTGTCCTTCTGCTGCTCTTCCTCATCACTGTCAGAGTCAATGGCTATGGGCTCGGAAAGGTCCAGAGGCATTTTCTGTGGTATGGTGCTGTTGATTGTCTTGGTTTGGTCTCTGCTGGCACTGTTGGGTTTCGGGGCGGATGGCGTTGCTTTAGGACCTTCCATGGTCCCAGTTGGCTTTCCCTTCCGTGGCGGGGCTACACCACCATTAGCAGCTACAAGCTCCTTGTGTCTCCGGAGAGCCTGCTCTGACACCCCCAAATGCATCCTAGACGTCCGCCTTTTGCTATGCCTGCCCTCGTACACGCCATCCTGGACGAACGCCAGCTCGTGACTCACTTTGCTGAGCTCGTGCATACTGAACCCGAGCAACACGCTGGCATTCTGGGTTTCGCATTCCTGTACACATTTCCTCCTTCTGTTGACAAAGTGGCTGGAGATGTCCGACTTCCACAGCCACAGACTGGCTGCCAGCTTCTCCACCTCCCGCTGTGTGGGATATGGCGCTCGACTAAAATACCGCGTTAGAAAGGACTTCCTGGATTCGTACGACTCGTTTTCATGTCCTTTGGGGTCAAGAGCCAGAACTACAGGTTCATCAGGATTTTCCACAAACGTAGATGGACCGTTGCTATCCCGTGGGTGGGCCCTTTCCCCAGGGGGTCCTGGCCTCCTTCGTTTTGGTGCGCTAGTGTCAGAGCTGTCAAAGCTGGCCCGTTTGAGAACACTGCTCTGGGCCTGGCCGACCCGGGAAGAATGAGCTGCCCGGCTGTCTTGTCCATTCTGGGATTTCCCTACACCTCGACAGTGCACCAAGTGTAGAGTGATGGTGGAGGCAGTCATGTTACTAGTATAAACCCCCAAGCAGTGAATGCACTTGTAGGTCAGTTTCTTTTCTACAGGGTGGACTGTCTGAATCACCTGGTGCCTCTCTCTCAGGTGGTGGGCCAGTGAGTCTGATATTGGGCCCTTGAGGATAGAGAAGCAAAGAGGACATAGTGTCTTGCCCACATCCCTCTTGTAGGGCACAGATGCCTGTGGGGCATTCTTGGCTGGTGCACTGTCAGCAGCCCCTGAAGGTGTTTTGGTTGGGTGCGGAGGCATTAACCTCTTGCCTGATATTAAGGAGGCCGACAAGGCTGATGACACAGCGGTGTTGTTGTTTTGAGCGTGGAACGCCACCGACTCCTCTGGGGCGTCTCTCATGTTGTAGGTAGTCACAATCAATTGAACATTCTTGGGATTGCCCTGCTGCAGAGTGAGGTCAAAGGTCAAGGGAGAATCTGTGCGAGGGCCAACGCTCTCATCTGGGTGCGACAGCCGCATGTGGGCCACCATCTTCTCAACGTCATTGAAGGTTGCACGGCAGTGTGGGCAAGACAGACCGTGGATCAACATGTGGTTCAACAGTGTGTCACTGGGGAGATAGCGGTTGCAGTAGAGACACTTGCTGGTGAAGTTGTGGATCTTCATGATGTAGTTGGCTACAGCAGGCACCTTTTCCGCTTTGTGCTCCTTCTCAAAATGAGAACTGTACACATTCTCTGGGAAGAGCTCATTGCAGATAGTGCAGATTTTCCACTTCTGAGTGTAGGATGTGCCGAGGACTGAGGAGCCACCTTTCTTGGCTGTGACGGAGGCTACAGTAGTAGCTGCCGCCTGGACACGTGAACCCAGAGGGTTGGATTTGAGTGAGGAAGAGGCACTGACCACAACTGGACTCCTCAGGCTGCCACTAGAAATGAGCTGCTTTGCTGCATGAGACTGCTGGGGCACAGAAACCTGAGCGTTCCCTGGTAAAGTAACCCTCACCTGCTGGCTGCCGATAGAGAACGACTGGGTCGTGGCCTTTAATCTTACTGCATCATGTTTCATCCCAGATAGGAGACTTGAGTTGAAGCCTGTCTTTGATGCGATGACAACTCGACCCAGCTGGTGTGAGCCAGGAGACCTGGTAGTGGCCATTACTGCACCTTTAGGGCCCATCCCAATGATGGTCTTGTCTCCTTGGGTTTTGGGGGGGATCATCATGATGGGTTTGGGACGGGGGACTATCACACTGGTGTGCCCAATCATGGCAGTCACCTGGTAGCCAATCCTCTCATGGTCCTCAATGACGTGCTGAACAAGTGCCTCGTAGGTCCTTGGAACAAACAGACACTTCTTGCAGTGAATCTGGTTACTGGTAACATTGTTTGTGTTATTACTTTCTGTATTCCCTGTGGCTCCTGCTGTGCCACCATTCTGAGAATTTGTCTTCTCTCCTGGTTTCACAATATATGGCTGGGCCACTTGCTGGAAGTGTTCCCGGTAGATGTGCTTTCGCACTACATTGTACAAAGGGTCCCTGTAGGTGCACTTCTTGCAGTAGTACACCGCCTGTTCCACACTGTCCCCAGTCCTCTTCAGCACACCGTCCTTCATCATGATCCCACCAACTCCCGCCACCATTCCGCCGGGGCCCTGGCGCACAGTGTTGTTAGGCATGTGGAAAAGTTTGATGTGCGTTTCCAGAGTCTTTTTGTTACCATTGTAAGTGCAGTAGGGGCAGTTGAGCAGAATGTTGTTCTCAAAGTCCTCGCTGTGGACATTGCGGAAGTGGCTCTTGTATGCAGAGAAGTACTTGGATGAAAAGAGGCAGCCGGAGCAGCAGAAAGGCTTTGATCTGTAGTCCTGGAGACACAAAAGGTGGGAAAAAGCTTAGACTTTGCAAGGTCTTTGTCTGAGAGAATTAAAACTATTCTAATCGCACCTTAAAAACATTTCTTCTGTTTTTGTGGCGCGAACAAAACTAATAATTCAAAGCAATAGAGTCAAATAGCAGTGTTGCAAAAAACAGGATATTTATGTGAGAGTGCGTATCTGCGTGTCACACACCTGGACTTTGGTATGTGATGGTTCCCACATGCACACATCTTCCCAGGTAGTGTGCTTTATATACACCTCTGGGGGAGTAAAGTCTTTATAGTCCTAAACAACAAGGAAATTAGGATTAATACTTGATGATGAAACAAAAGACACAATCAATCAGGAGAGTAGTATTTGAAACATCCCAAAGACTGCCTGTATGTATGCAGGAGGTGTATAAATGGTGGAATTATTTCGGTGTTCTTGCTTTTGAGTGAAGCCAAACTTCTAGCTAAAGCGTGTTTCAAGGGGTTTCTGGGTAACTGTAGGGAATGATTCTTCAGTTTTTTTTCCTATTATTCAGAAATATTTCACAGGGTTGACGTCGTACCTCTGTTCCAAGCTTTCTACTGTCATGTGAGACAAATGTTTGTTAGGGCTGGAAAATAAGTCAATATTTTAACTTGTGGTCACTAAATAATCCACCATAGATTCTGGCTCATAGTTCTCATGTCTAAGTTAAACTTTTACCAAAACCTGTCAAACATTAGGAACTATGACATAAATCAAGACAATCTAAACCCCCATCCAACCCCACCAAATCTGTATAATTCCTCATATTTGTACCTATGCCTCTATGAAATCCAAGAGAACTGGATGCTGAATTATGTCAAGACTTTGGTTTCTGCTTTGAAACCGGAGGAGCATCTTTCTCCTACATTAAGTGAGATATAACAGAGTGCTGACGAGGTGTCAATGAGGGCAATCACATTATTAGGCCTGTCACAATAATTATGTTACAGACTTATCGTATTTTTTCATTCTTCGACTTATTGAATGATAAATACGATATGTAATTATCGCCTGTCATAATATGGACTTCTCGTATATGGACATTGGACATTTTAGCCGACATGATGCCAGAATAAAAAAGCAGGGTTTTCCCTACCATTACTATATTGCCTGTTAAGGAATGAATGACTTGGTAGCCTTCCCCTGTGCCAAATGTTTCATATGCTTTTAAGTACGACTTGTTAACAGAGCCAGAGAGTCCATTTTATTGATTGTTTTGGTTGTGTGATTTTATTTATGTTTTTAATACTTTTTTCCCCCCCACATACCAATTCCAGCGTCTGAATATTCTTAAGAATGATAAGTTAAGTGAAAGGCTCCACATGCAGTATTTTGTTTTATCATTATATCAGTGGCATAAAATGGTCTTAACGGTCGCAATTATTTTTTGGGACAATAATCATTCAACAAAAGTAGGTATCGTGACATTATACTATATGTGTTATATGAGTCCAGTTCAAAAGATTCACATCATCATACATTCTCTACATTTATGCAGGAGAACCAGGCATCCGAGTGCCAAAACTTTACGTCCCGCAGCGAGCCAAATGTAACAGCAATGTCAACTCCTAAGATGCCCTTATTATTAAACCAAATTTCACATATTTATACCAACGCTACATGTATCCAAACAAGAACCGTTTTTAAAGCTCAGCAAGAGATGAACATGATGCTGGGAACATGAATTTGAAGACAATCAAAGTCTTGAGATTGGGTAATGTCGAGGAAACACCAGAGAATGCATACACTGTATTCTGCATAAGGAAAGGCCATCATCACAAAAGGTACAGTAGACTGTGAGGTCATCTTCATAAAAATAACAAAGTCTGGTTACGCTCACCTGTAGGTGATCTCTACAGAACTCCAAGCCGATGTCTCCCAGGACCTTCTTGACATTTTTCCTCGCTTTCCGCAGACTGCCCAGGTTATTGACAGGGAGCTGGAACATTCTGCCCACCTGAATAGAAAAGACACATACAGCATGTTATCAACGGGTGTAGGGTAGAATTTGGACAGGTGTCTGTTAACGAAACCCCAAGTCAGGAAATGATCAGTTCTAAAAAGGACCTTTTACTCGATTTAACTTCCCTAGTATGACAGCTAAAAAGGAAGGCCCTTTCAGACATGAAATACACAAAACAGTGATGACTTTAACTATCAGAGGCCAAAACCCTGCACAAAGGTTTGTAATACTCACAGACAGGATATTACAACTCTGTAAAGTTGTCATAGACCCAACTATTTGATCTTTTGTCGTAACAAAAAAAACAGAACTACAGGGGTTGTATTACAAAGTAATCTACCAAAAACGTGCATGTATGTGACTGGCCAGAACAGTTGGATAACGTCAGGGCAAAGGTTGTGCCTGGTTTTCCTTATGACCTTACGGCGTTTTGCCTGAGCCCTCTGCTTTAGTACCCCCCCGCTGCGCTGACAGACTGCCTGACAATGACAGTGAGCAAGCATGCACAATACCAGGACCCTGAACCAGCTACATTGAATTACATATAATTTACACCTGCACTTTACCTCCTTTGACATTTCAAAATGTATTCGATAAAAAACCTCTATTAGCAAAGTTTCAATTCCCTTACAGAGAGTTTAATAGTGTGGTCTCACACTATTCCACTGATTGACAGGTGGTGGTAATACAACAAGATAAACAGCAATGTGCCAGCAAAGGCAGGATAGAAGGAGACCGCTAGCTTGTAAAAATGGATGTAAACAATGCAGGTTTCAGATAAAAAATTATTATTTTTTTTTAAATCCAGTCAATGCTAAATGGCTAATTTATGATAAACACAGATTAGTTCTTATATTGTGCGCCCGCTGTGTACTAAACCTAATGACATTTCTTTTTTGTTGATCTGGACAAACCTCATGTAGCTCTCTGGAGCAGAAAGTAAGGTTGCTAACGCAAAGACAGACCCACTGGCTCCAAAATACGGCGGAACCACCATCTACCCATTCATTATGTTATAAACGCGAACAACAACTTTAGCATTAGTAAAGGCACCTTTTGCCAGAGGAAGTAAGGGCTGTCTAATTCACTGTCCAAAGTAGCTGGCTGAATGTCTCTATTCAAACCCGAGCGCCATACAGTGAGGTCAAAGGTCACGGATGCGCGATGACATAAAGGCGGCTCAGTGACAACAAACAGCACCGTCCCAAACAATTCCTGTGAACACTTCAGCTTATTTCCCTTCTAGAAAACACAAAACAAAGAAAGGAAACTGTGTGTGCGTTTCCACAAACTGTTGGCCTAGTGAAGAGCCCAGACAACCAGAGACATTTCTGTCGACCCGCACGGCTGTCTCACTGTCTTGCCTGCATGATGTCTGTCTGTCTCCGATTCAGAAATGGGCAAGTGCTAGAGTGAGTGAAAGAGACACACACCCTCGCCCATTACCCCTCTGTCTCTCTGTCCTTCTTCTTCCCATTACTTGTAGATGGCGCTAGAGAGGAGCGCCATTATGTAAGCCTCCCTATACTCTGCCTGCCCCCTTTTATTCCCTTCCTCGCAGTACCATCACAGAATGGCGCCTCCTATTGAGCCAGCAGCAGCCTCTACAATATGTCTGCAGTGGAGGGGGAGGGGAGAGGAGGGAGGAGAGGAGAGGAGAGGAGAGGAGAGGAGAGGAGGGAGGGATGTTGGAAGGGAGGAAGGGGAGGGACAGGCACAGAGGGGAGGGGGGGTGGGAGGACGAAAAGGGAAAAAAAAGCCAAGGAGAGGCTGAGCAGGAGGGAAGGGAGGGAGACAAGGAAGAGGAGAGGTGATAGGAGGCTGCTCTGCTGAGGGCTGCTGGCAGAAACCAGGTTTCCCCCTTCTACTGTGTGATGCAAAAGAAAAACCAAGGAGGCCTACAAACCTTCAGCCACAGATTTCCTCACACTCGCTCAGTCCTGTCGCCGGCACATGATAACCTGTGTTCTGCTCGACTACTGCCGTTTACACTTCTTCAATGTGCAGATGTTTACTGGCGGGGGCGGGAGAAGCTTCTGGTGACATCCATATTCACAACACCATGAAAGTTTGGGATTGGATAAAAACCCTCTGGGGTTAGTTGTGTCAACCGGCTCAACACCCGTCTGTAATAAAAAGGTGAAGGGCTGTCTGTATGTGTGGCTCTGTGTGTGGTTGATGGTAGTGACCATGATCATACACCATAGATCATTTTACCACACAGGGTTTAATAATTAGATCTGGTTTTGTGGTTTTCTTTATGCTACTCCAAAAAAACAATAAATAGGTGCGTGTGTGTATACATATACCACACACACACAGTAGATCAGTGAATAAATAATAAGTCAAAGGAATATTATCATAGTGTGACACTTGTCCTGACCATGTGACAGCCCTAGTCGCCCTGGATAAAACACCAGGTCGGAGTGCATCACAGCCCCGATGCCACCTGGCTGAACTCTGACCACCTTTGAGGGTTTGCATCAAAAGGAAAACCTAACATAAATTTACAAAACGGTTATATCAACTCTATGCCACAATCTATATGTGGTTGTGAATATGTATCATGTGCCCCCCGCCCCCCACAAAACTCTGCACAGTACTGTAGCTACACTTTCAACATGCACAGCCTTTCTCGCAGCGAAAACGTTAAACTCGTTAAAGATCTGCGGTGGTGGCGCTGGCTGCGGACACAACAACCAAAACAGTGCGGGGTGGTAACGCTGGGTAGCCAGTGCATCTGATCTCCGAGCAACATCTGGCAGTATCCAGATCGATAGCTTTGGCAGGGAGCCGCTGCCACTGACAAAGAATGGGGACACACCGCGCTAAGTTAGCACGCTAGGCTAGCCAACTCGCACCAACAACACGAGCTGCTCAAAAACTAACGCTCCGAATGCAGTTCCTGCCCTTCATTTTCAGCAGTCTCGCCAGCATTTTCCCGGGGCTGCTAAAAACAAAACCCGACCGGAGAAGTCATTCAACTTGAGGTTGCAGTGAAGTCGGGGGACTTATAGAAACATAACGTTACAGCCGAGTTACCTTAGCTGTATCGTTAGTTCACATCAGGTAACATTAGCCACGGCTAACTATCTCGCTTTGACGCTTATGCCCAACATTATTACCAAGTTTACCTGCTTTCACATCCAGTGCTCCCGTCTGAGTGAAATGTGTCACCTCGGGATGACTGAGGAGATGTATAGCCACTTTCACCCCCCCCCCACTCAGACAGCTCGGCTATATCCTTTCGGGTGACAACTAGCTTTCGTGGGGGGAGAACCAGCCACCCGTGCGTCGGTCTACCTTCCAAAACCGACTCCCCCTCGCCGACAGGGGCTATCCTCTTCCCTCTGGTCGGCAAACGGGAACAGCAAGCCTCCGAGTGTCATTAGACAATTAAAACCTCCATCCCGCGGAGTGGTGGGGGCGGACACATGTCCTGTTGTTGGGAACAACTACCGGCGTACGCACTCCTTCAAATAAATTGCCTTAAGTCTGTTTATGCTTGCCTGGCAGCCGACAACGCTTTGCCCATTCTGTTCTCTGACAGACAATACACATCCAGCCTAGAAACTGCCCTATCCAAAATGGCGCAAATAAAAGGGGCGGAAGTGACATCTACTTGATTAGCATAAATAATCTCATTGTGAGATCCTCGCGAGTCCGGCACATTAAAACTCTTGATTGGTCTGTCAATCAGTTTGGCCAATTAAGCAAAAGTCTCTTAAAAAAAAAATCCCCACCTCGTCCTTCAAACACTGCCGCGGGTCTTTGGTTTCTATGTTCAAGTCTTTGGGGTAAACAACCCGGCGCAGTAGTTGCGGGATCTCGCCGATAGTGGGCGTCCTTCTGGTGTGGGTCTCTTATGATTTGAGCGCATGCGCGTTTGGGCTACATTTGCCCCCCCCTGCGGAGGGTCGGAAGTATACAGTGCCTCAGCACTCAGCTGGAGTGGTAGCAACGTTTGGGTCAACGGTAGGTGGCGCTGTACTCTGCTGTGTTAGTAGCTGCCCAATTCTGCCAAACTGACCGGGACTACTTTCCTGCACTGTGCTTGGAGAAGGGCAGCCCAAGAACAGTGCCCTGTACAGGCACATAATCCAGTGTGACGCTGCACTTAAATGGTTAAAGTGATGGTAAAAAGTTCTCCATCAGCTGGGGTTCATTCTTGCGCTGGCGTCCCCCTCCTCCCATCATCATCATCATCACCAGTGGGGTTTTTTTTCTTTTTAATGCTACAATAGTAGGCCAACCTGACTGACTCTGCGCTTGCTGGGTGGTAATTTGATTAAACATGTTTTGACACAGGGCCCCTCTTCGAGATAGGGCCCTCAAGATCATTTAACGAAGCAAGGAGCCATGCGATCATTTCGAGGTGCGTGTCCCCTAACAAACCCTCACGTGAATGGACACAAACCAGTACAAAACACAGAAAGTCGGGAGCTTTCAGGGCCCCAGGGCAGTAGCTTGCTTGGTAATCCAGCCTAGCACATGACACTTTCATTGATGTAAGGAGAAAAGTGGCATGTTAAAAGTCTTTGCTATAAAATGCATTCATATATATAAATATATATATATATACAGTATATATATATATATATACACACACACACACATCCTGCTGTGGGCTCTGGATGACATTTCCAATGGTGGATGTAAGAGAGATGGTACAAGCTGGTACCTGTTGAATACTACAGCTTCAGTACAGAGTATATCACATCACGTCGCTGGGGAAGACCATGAGGTGTGGTTGAAAGCTCTAAAAGGAGCTAGTAAGTGGACTTTTGTGTTACATTTTATTTGTGTCAAACTACTGTTTCCAAGGTCTAGAATTAACTTTTACGCTCAACTAAACGTCCTCTTTTGCTGTTGGGTAAGCCCTCTGGTGAGCCGGGCCCTTAGGCTTTCATTTGAATGGTTTACATGAGTGGCAGTCATTATCATAGGAGGGGAGAAGCTGGTCGCTCTCCGTGACCCATTTTGGGTTTGACACACGATCAAAATTCAAATAAAATAAAAGTAGAATCAGAAACAAACCAGAGCCAACAATATAAACGGTTTAATTGTATACAATCACAGGTGTAGCAGGTAAACGTGTACATAGACCCATCTGACAATGTTGTTGCAGAGTTCAGTCAGCTGTCTGGATTGGGAATGATGAGACACTTTGTGCTTTGTTCAAAATTCATTAAAGAGGATGATGGAAATGTAAAGCACTACGTTCCTTCAGGACGGCTACTGACAGGGAACTATTTTATATTTACTGCTAACAGGGGAGAGAGATGTCTCCCTCGTCATTCGCCATCATGTCACTGCCTGACCATAGGCAAGTGGAGCCAACCCCCCCCGCCGCCCAATAAAATTTGGAAACAATTACGGTATTCAAGACAGCGACTTAAAGAGTGAAAGGAATACTATATGACCGCGCGATGTCCAAACGGAAGCACATCACTGATCATGTTGTGGCGAAGAGTGTGACCAGTCCTTTCACGAATGACACAATCTCGTTCCCTCCAAGTTTGGACTCTCCATAAACCCGATCCACAAAGGAAATGGGCACCTGTTGTTTGGAAGAAGAAGAAGAAGAAGAAGAAGAAGAAGAGAGAATTGTTTTTCAGTTCACTGCCAAGAGCATGGATGCTGGGTCACAATTCTGCCGTTGGCTTCCGATTCAGAGGTTAAGGGGAAAATTAAACAATGACATTTCTTATCGGATTCTGATTTACTGATTATTCCTAATCCATACAACAATATACCAGGTTTTTCTGATCTAGACCTGGCCTCACAAATCTACTTGTTGATCTAGTCCAGGTTTGATCAAGTCCAACTATAGTGGTTTTTGAGCTAGACCTGGCCTGATGTTGTCTCGATGAAAAAAAATAAGCTGTAAAATTATGAATTAATATTTTTTTGTTTTTATTAATAGAAAATAGATTTTACACATCTGAACCTGGGTTCTAAACAGTATCTGGAGTTTACTTGTTAATCTATTACACATTTGACAAGCCTAAATATAGTGGTTTTTGAGCTAGACCTGGTCCAATATGGTCTGGATGCCGAAAAAGCACTAGAGGCCGCAGAAAAAGCAGCGAAATTGCCCTTTTTTTCTGTTTTCAAACAAAAGGTTTCACAAATGCGAAACTGTATTTTAAACAGTCATCTAGATTTGACAAATCTAAGAGTAGTGCTGTTTGAGCTAGGCCTGGTCTAATGTGGTCTGGATGCAGAAAAATAAGTGAAATTGTTTTTTTGTTTTTCTGTCTCTCTTCCTTTTTTTTTTACAAATATACAGTCATTTTTTCACAAATCTGAACCTGGGTTTTAAACAGTCTTCCAAATATACTTCTTAATCTAATTACTAAACAGTTAAGGCCTTTACTGTGACTTCTAATATCATTTCACATCCATGAGTGGTGTGAAAAAAGGAGAAATATCATCATTTAAGTTTCCCTCCAAATCGGAAGCTGCAAATCAGAAGCCAACTTCGATGTCATTGCAGGGTCCACGTTGTAGAAAAAAACGATTTATCTGAAAACTCAGTAAATAATCATCCCCAAAAAACCCATGAATACGTGAATGAATGAACGAATCGGGGCCTCACTTCTCCGATTGTGTAGTTGAGCTGTCTGGCGCGGATGATCATCTCCATCTGAAAGACGTACCCCTTGGACACGCACCGCTCAACCAGACTCTCCAACACCTTCTTCTTGTACAGCCTGACATCAGTGAGAAAGAAAACAGCGGGAGTGTGAGAAAACACTCCCCATGCCCCACGCGTGTACAATGCGAAAGTCGGCGGCACTTATTTCGCGACACTCGCACCACTTACCTGAAGCTCCCCGTGAGGTCTGAAGCACCGGGTCTCAACAACACTTGAGTCAAAAAGTTGGCCCCCCGACTGTGAACGAGAGGAAACAGAAGCAAGAAACATCAAACTTCGGCCTCGTGAAATCAGGCTCAGTGGAAATTGAGGACAGTGGACGGTTGTTGACTTGTAGTGACCTGATGAGTTTCCTGCGCAGGTCCCAGCCGTACACGCCTCCGTTCCCTTGGTATCGCGTACCGGACACCAGGTCGTAGTTGCCTTCCTTCTGCTTTCTGACAAACAAGACAAAACGGACTTTAACTAAAAGAACACGTGCGCAGTTTCTCTTCCAACTGTCACTTGTGGCGCAGTAACTAAATATTAGTGTTTAAATATTCAGACATTCATTTTGTGCAGACAAATTGAAATATAGTCGAACACACAAAATCACGTAGTAGGAAATGGAAATTTAGAGACACTTACTCAATAAATTCGGGGATAAATTTGGGCTGAAATAAAAAATGACAAAGAATGATCAAATATCCTGCTGCCCAAAATCAAATATCACTCACAGAGCATGTTACATTTCACATAATACTGCCAGAATGATTAATGGATGAACTGGCAGACTAATACAGAATGACAATAATTGTCAATTAAAAGCCCTAGAATCAGCTTCGTGTGTTCATGTGAACCTGCTGTACACACACACACACACACACACAATGAAACACGCCCCACTCACATGATGGGAAAGATCTGCGTCCATTATGATGATGAAGTTCCCAGTAGCATGCTTCATGCCGTGAATGTAGGCAGTGCCTTTGAAAGGAAACAGGAGCTCATCAGTTGTTGGCAAAGGTTAACGTTACTAGAATAAATACACCAATTTCTACCCAGTTTCAAACTTACCCAGGCCTAATTTTGTCGCTCTTGGTCGTAGAAGCTGAAAAGAGAGAAAAGAGCAACTAAGAGTCTGCATAAAGATCCCATTCATCTACTAGAGCCAACTGTTACATAGGCATGGTAGATAGCTTAACATTGTAAATCACACCCAGACAATCAGTTGTTGTCCCTACGAAGACGTCCCAGCATGTTAGTTCATCTCAAAGGAGATGCCTGCTAAGTGAACCTGGCGCCATCACTTACTATCTTGTCCTCGCCATAAATTTTCTGCAACTGCTCTGCCACCTCCAGTGTCCCATCTGGGCTTCCGTCGTCAATAACAATGATCTCGTAGGTATAGCCACTGTAAATTCAACAAATAAAACGTACTTGTTAGTAGCTAATGTGGTTCGGTCAATAATGTATCTCACGCTAATGCTACATACGCCGTTTTTGCCGTAGCCTCGACACAATAAACCTTAAACCAACGTTACGAGCTGTCACTTTCTGAGCGCTGACTGGCATTACCACAACAGCACGCTAACGTTAGCTAGCACTTGCGGAGCAGCTTTGCTGGCTCCCCGGGAACTCACCTTTCACCGAAATATTTAACCAAAAGCCACACTATCAAAGGCAGGTTTTCCCTTTCGTTGTAGGTAGGTAATAGTACTGAGTATTTGTCCCCTTTGTCCCGGTTTGGGTGCGAAGTATTTCGGCTTGCCATGGCGACTGTAAGCCCACTGCGTAAAGTTGAACAACGCGCCGTAACAACATCCTGTCTATTATTTTCAAAATAAATTCTGAATTGGCGTAACTATATTGGCAAATGCAGTATGTGTCATTATTACAATTTAAATAGCCATATTTAATCATCGGTTTACATCAGCTGTACTGAAACATATTTCAAACTTAGCGCCATGGTCTGACGTCAAACATGGTTCGCCTTTATTTTGAATTAGAATCTAACATTGCTAACAAACCCGGAAGCTGGGTGTAACAATGAGGCTAACTTAATAAAGCCGCTGGCTTACAGGTTGGAACTTCCATTGTGCTCTTCAAAATAGACACCACTGGAAACAATTCTCTCTTCACCACTGTTCCGACAAAGGATTATGACGTTATCATTATTGATTCTTGCTGGCTAATTTATTTTCTCTTGCCCTCCACAGGGAGGTCGGAGGTCCGTTTTAGCCTAAGAACAGCAACCCCCAGAGCTTGCATAGATTCAATGTCTTGCCTGGACACCTAAATAGAAGTCAAGCTTGCTGTCAAAGTCCTCCAACAGGAATAGTATTTCACTCCACTAGTATTCACACTAGTATTTCACTCCTGTCACTCAGGAAAGTCAAGTTATTTTGAAGGAAGAAAAAACCCATCACACATTATTAGACACATATTAATAGTATTTTATTAACAAGATAAAAAAAACATACATACAAAAATCCCACTCACATCTCTGTCTCACTCACATACACACACACACACACACACATCGTGTAATGTTTATCACCCAAACCCCAGGGCATCAGAAAATATAAACAGGAATCAATAAGAATAGGTACAGTATAAAATATAATACATGAATAACTGTATACAGTAAATATAATAAACAATATACAAATGATCATACACATGACAACAGACATTCTCACAGTATCATTTATACCATGGAACAAAACGAAGCTTTTACACCATGGATTATGCATCTACATTATCCTTGAGGCAGTTAAGGTTAGAATGGCAAATGAAATAGGTAGAAATGTAACACAGATGGCTAAACTACTTGGCATTGAGACAGTGCATGAATACATAAACACAGGAACAAAAGGTTTCAGTGCGAATATGGTGTATAAGGCAGCAATTGACTGATCCCAAAGGGAAAATATATTCCTTTATGAGGCTATCTGTTCATCAAAACACTACTCTATATTAGAAAGCTTCCTACTTATTCTTAATTCATTTCTCAGCCATTTTTATGTCAAAGAACTCGAACAAGAGGGCCGAGAGAGATCCTTCCTGTATGGTTTCCTTTTCTCACACATGATGACGCTTGTGAAGCTTCTGCATCAGTCAGTGGCAAAACACACCAAACCTCTTCAGTGGTGCTTTTTTTGGGCTCCATTCCCCGCCAGTCATTCAGCTCCAAAGGAACTATAGTCATTTCAAACAGGCATCAGTCACCTTACCATTGCTTCCTGCTTGTGAATATCCACTCAAGGCTGGTAGCCGTAATAAGGGTCTTCTGGATGAAGAGAGCACACACAAAAAAGGTTTATACCAAAAAGCAGGTTTCCCACTAGCAGGAGTGATAAAAACACTCCTGCTAATGTTTTTCTGTCTCCTGGAATTGTAATTAGGCAGCTGTTAGCTAACACATTCACCGTTTTTTTTTTCTTATAACACTTTATAAAAAGGTGATAATATGTCAATGCTGCATTTACAGCTTCTTGCGCTGCCTCAAAGTGGCCAAATAAATCAATTGGCAGCCTGTAAGATAAACAAAAAGCAATAAGAAATTCAACAGCCGTGGTTTGTTATGGAAATAATAATAAGAATGCTACGGTATAAGCCTTCCAGTTTCCTCATAGAAAACTCAGTATATCACTATTATTTACCCATTCACTGCTAATACCTTCCACACTGGACACATCAGTCCCCGACTCTGTGTGAGTTGCCTCTCATAGACCTGGATCGTCATATCTTAAGATTCCCAGGCTGTGTGTCGTTTGTGTTAGAGGACCTTTCCTAGTAGCTGACCTGTTTGCTGGGGAACTCTGTGGCAGCCTCCGCTGCTGTCGCACACGCCCGGTGGTCCAGCCTCGCCCGGCTGTCCAGGGGGTCCGGGGATCCCTGGGGGTCCTGGCTTACCATCATCTCCTTTGGAACCTGGGACTCCCAGCTTGGACTCACCTGGAGGACCTGCAGACACACATGCATCATAACCAGACTTCAGCACAAGTTTGTGTACTGATCATTCATTCAGTTTCTGTGTTATATTACGGTGAAAAAAATGACAATAGAGGGGTACCTGCGAATCCTTTAACCCCTGTGGGTCCCTCGTCATTGGTTCCTGCATCACCTTTCGCCCCTGGCATACCTCTCCTCCCTGTGGATAAGGAAGAGACAAATCAGCGTAATCAAAAGCTTATAATATTCTCACTCTGGACTGTAAGGTGACAAATTCCTAATTTATAAATGCTCAGACTGCAACAGTTGCTCGACAAATATGAGGATTTGGTTGGATTGTTTTAATTTCCACAAACCACCTACTAGATGGAGTCTCACCCTGTTCTCCCGGATATCCAGCCCTGCCAGGTCTCCCCCTTGGGCCGACATGCCCCTGGGTGCCCCTGGCACCTGGTGGGCCCTTGGGCCCCGGTATACCAGGTTCCCCTGGAGGCCCCACCGGCTCCTCAATAGGAGCTGGCTTACGATTTATCTCATTAATGAACATGTCCAGCTTCAACACCTCCTCTGAAAAACACACACAACTCGGGGTAAGGTATGCGCAAGAGAATGTGTTTGCATCTGGACCTTTTTAAAGTTATGAGTACGTTAAATATGCAGATATCATCCTTTTAGAAGTCCAGGTTTTTTTACATGCTTGCTAACAGAGTACTTACTATGCACTAGCTGCTCACAGGCCTGTGTGACCAGTTGGTAGATCATGGCCATAGACTGAGGTTCCCCCTGTTAAACATCATCAGATTCCCCAACCGTGGTTTAAACGAGAGCCACAGTATTATTTTGAAATGACACTTTTATACATCCAGTAAAAAGCAATGACAAAATCGGACTTATTTTAAATGATGTTAGTGTTACAATAAGAAACATATTGTAAAGCTATAACCCACCTTCTCTCCTCGTTCCCCTTTATTCCCTGGCAGACCCTGTGAAGCAAAAGATACACGAGCATAAAGATAAATAACTAGCGCCTTCAGCCTGCTCCTCCTAAACCAGTCCTCCTCACCTCTCCCACTCTCTTCATACATTGAGAGTGACCCACGGGACGATGAGGAGGACAGCATCAGATAACATACACAACGATCTTTTTGGATGATCCCTCTTCCAAGAGTCCAGCTTCAAGAGCGCTCCTTGGTTCCAGGCCTCTGCCATAAAACCAAGCAACAGAGACTCCAATGGTTCCATGTGGTGTTGGTGCAGTGTCGCACCAGTGAACTGGCGTTTTCCTGGGGCTCACTGAGGTAATCTCCTGTACTGGGCTGGTTTGGTATCATGGTGACTTGCAGTGCCGGGAAGAGAGGTCGCGGTAGAGGATGTGTGTAGTGCACTACAGCCTTGGTGCCCAGAATGAGTGCATCTCAGGCAGTC
Organism: Coreoperca whiteheadi; assembly: GCA_011952105.1. NCBI lineage: Eukaryota > Metazoa > Chordata > Actinopteri > Centrarchiformes > Sinipercidae > Coreoperca > Coreoperca whiteheadi. Next base: position 2,609,488 of record CM022479.1, read on the forward strand.
CGCTGCCCCCATGCTCGGAGCAGGTCGACAGCTCAGCGCACCTTTGTTCCATAATATTTTGGTTACTTTATTCGGTGATGGCGCAGCAATAGAAACCTCTCTAAAATCACACAAACCCCTTCATTCATGTCTTGTTCGTCTTCCCTCACTGAGGTCATCTGATGTGCTGCTGCTTTCCATCCGAGGTAGTCGTTCAAGGAGTAAAGGTGGCCGTGCTTTTTCTTTATCCGGGCCCAAACTGTGGAACTGCCTCCCTCGACATGTTTGATCAGCTTCCACCATTGAATGTTTTAAATCCAGGCTGATTTAATCCAAGTGTTTCAAGTAGGTCAACACGTGTCTTTGTCATTTTGTTCATTTCTGTACTTTTTTCCTTTTTACAGTGTAAAGCCCTTTGGTCAACCCTGGGTTGTATTTAAATTGTGCTACATAAATAAACTGGCATGACTCTTTCATTCTATCATGCATCTATCATCTATCTATCATCAATCACACATGGTATATCGACTGGTTAGTTACTGTGTAACAAGCATCAGACTGTTGCAAAATGACCACAGAAACCTCAGTGCTCATGCGCACATCTAACTTGGCGTTGTGATGAATAATTATTCTACACAGTTTCTGCTGCAGTGTAAATCAATAGGCATGTTGGAGACGGACGCATTGAAAACAGTTGACGCAGTTCCATGAAAAATCGCAGATAAATTAAAACATCCCTCTCCAAGAGTCTGGCTGCCCGGGAGCTTCACATTTTTAATTACAATACTTGTGGCTGTGATGGGCAACATGACAGAGATAGACATTGTTCAGCTCACATCTTACTGATTTGTGTGTACTGATTGGTCCTGATTGTAACAGCCTCTAACACGGCCACCTTTAATGTATGACCATGTATTCTTCCGGATCCCACCCAGTATCCAAGTGCGCCACACATGTGCCTATGCGAGCCTGGCCATGGAATTACCAAAGGTTTGTTTTTTTCGCACTGAGCACGAAAAACTTCTGTCTGAAATCTGCCCAAACTTTGCCTGAAATCTCAGAAAACCTCTTTCTGGTTCAAACGGCACTGGTGTTTAAATGATATCTCTGACATTTATACAACAATAATAATTAATGTCAGTATAACTTCCATTTCAACTGTACTAGACGGGCCATGTTTGATGTCATTTAATACCTTAAATAATAATGGTTTTGGGAAAACTACTCCTAAATTTATATCTGGTACGACATTCATGACATGTCCAAATCTGAGTATAGGAACATCTGTTAAAAGAGGTGTACCATAAGGATTTGGACTGCCTTTGTCCACTCTTCTTCTCTTTTCTCGACGTCAGCCCACATTGGCTGTCTTTTCCGCCCGACACTGAACCATCTACAGCTCCATTGCCTTCAGCTGACCTGCATGAAGGACCCCTGCATGAGCTGCGGGAGACCACCATGGACTGCACAGCCGTCCTACCATCATCCTTCACTGCGCGCGACCAGGTAATGACCATTCATCATATTATGTTCATGGGCCTTCCAACGTCTTTTTATCAGAAATAGTGTAATTCACCTCTCCAGGTAGTAGCGTCCCTAAACCGTCATAGATATCGCACGTATCATTAGATCTAACTTTATCATGTATATCCCATATTCGACTATGCATCACATTTTATCTTCTCTTTGTGTTCATTATATGTATAAATATTGCAAATAAATTATGTGAGAGAAGAAGACTTTTGTGTGTGTAAATATTTCAATATCAGATTCTCTGAAGTTTCCCAAAACCCGAAGAGCAACTTAGTGTCAGCTCATATATTAATACTATGTTGACTACATAACCAAATGAGAAGACAGATGTGACAAATGTCACTATTTGTTCCTCTGGTCTTACCGTAGGTCCCACAGGTCCCGAGGGGCCCCTTTCCCCTAGAGGCCCTGGGTGTCCTGGCATTCCTTGGAAACCCTGAAAAATACAAACAGATGGATGGGTAGAACAGCAGACATGAATGACAAAACCGATGGATAGACATACAGTCATAGATGCCGATTCCTGTGACCCACGGGGAGATCATACTCTCAAAGTGACGTTTTTAAGACAAGGTTGGTCACCAAAACATCCAGGACCACCACTGAGCACCTCTGTCTCCGCAGGTGGCTGAGGTTTTTTCCCGTCGTGTTACACCCAGTTTCTCTCAGTCACCCAAGATATTATAAAAAAAAAAGATTCATGATGTTCGCCTATGTCTTTTTGTATAGTTTTCAGCTAACATCTTAATACAGACTACAAGGCAATAATTTTATCACTGTTTATTACTTTCTATAGGTCTGAACACAATTTACTACCTAAAAAAGCCCCAATAGCAGGTCCTTACACCAGACAATACAAAAGTGATGGACAAAATGAAAAGCATATCGTCCATTCTTAGAGCCTTAGCTGCAGTGATGCTAAAATGCAAAGTTTATAGTTGCGTGGATCTACAGTAGTTTATTTCATTACAATCTGCATCTTACTCCAGAAATCTTGTTGACAAATTTGACATTTTGGCCTGAGGATGGTGCTAGAGGAAAGCTTAAAATGTGTTCAAAATGGAACGTGTTCATCCTCAGTAAGAGTAAGCGTATCAGCGCATTAGATTTTATTATTCTGTGGGTGTCTAAGTGTAAATTGTGCCCTGGTGGTGGCACAAGACAAAAGGTCACAGGTCACCAAAAATATCAGGAATCCTCTGAGGACAACAAATACCCACAGCAAATTTCATTAAGATACTAGTGGTCACGGACCGAAATGCTCACATTCTACACATAGTGGCTTTAAAATGAAATTCTATCTTACCCGGGGTCCAGTGATGCCGGGTGCACCGATGTTACCTTCGATCCCCCTAATGCCCTGTGAAACACATTGCAGAGAGATGAGGAGAAATAAAGAGTGAGGGAGGGTCACGGATTCAGTTCAACAGCTGACATTTACTTGCTGGGTTTAAGCAGCTCACCTTGGGGCCTGGAATCCCCTCTTCCCCTTTTGGACCTGGAGGTCCTGGTAAACCCTGCAAGGAAAGACAACATGGAGATGGGAGAGGGCACAATGAGAGGCAGATGGATGGGTTTAATAAGAAATGGTTTTTATTCTATTTCTGTATTTCGGTTACTCCATTATTTCAGTTTAATCTCACCTGGACTCCTGGTCGCCCAAGGTCTCCCTTTTCCCCTCTTGCACCAGGTGGACCCTAAAAGGAAAAATATTAAAACAAAAAACAAGTACATTTTGTACAGCATACTAGATTCGTAAGTCCTTCGAAAACAGTTTAGCAAGATATGAACCATGGTTACTACCACTGTACACAGGTACACATTTAAAGCAAAGAGGGTTACCCACCGCTTTGCCCTGCACAGCCATGCCTCGGGGCCCTGTGTTGCCCAGGGGTCCAAGACCTCCCTCAAATCCAGGTTTTCCCGGAGGACCCACCTCCCCCTGAAACACAGAGAAGCTAACTTGAAGACAGCAGTTTGGTGCTTCAAGGCATGCCTCTAAATAAAAACACCTCGGCATGTACAGCATGTTGAAGTAAATGTCACTCTGACAGTCTATCAGGACCTATAAACATCCTTGTAGAGTTTTCTACAAGACTCCTGTGTGAATAAAAGCGGTCACATTGCCGCAAAGGCAAGATTGCACTGTACTTATGGAGGATGTTTTGTTTGTGTATATGCTTTCAACTTTATTAAGAACATTTTCAAGTGCCAGCTTTGACTGATATGTTTTTCTAGCTACACAAGCTACACTACACTTGTAAACTGCCACCGCTGCATGATGAGGACCACATAACAAACAATTTCACACCGTCAACATTATACACAACTTCTTATGTTGCCTAGTCGTGTGTGCCGGATAACAAATTACACACAAGCATTGAAGAGCGATCTGTAAAGGCAAAGCATGTTTGAAAAGGAGCTATGTGGACTTTTTCTGTCACAAAGACAGTTATGGAAAATTACAAATGGCTGTGACCAGAATATTTTAGCAAAGAAATCAACAGTAGCAAATCTCGAAAGCCTAATGTGTATTGTCTGTTTAAAGATATAAAGACTAAGTGTGTAGACAAGCTCAGAGGCAAAGGCAAGTTTTACTGAATCCCTTGTCGCATTGGAAGATTTGATAATTAATGAAAGCGTCCACGCTGTGCCAGCTCTGCGTAAAGTATGAAAATATAGATGCGCAGGTCAATCTGCAGTAAATGAAAAAAGTGTGCAGCAAACACAAAGAGGCAAAACCTAACATGCATGAAAGGTGTTTTGTGATTTTGGAGATGTCGGTGTGCGTGTCCTCGGCCAACTAAAGCCAACTGGCCGGCGTCTGCATTTGAAACGAGGGGTGGCCTAAGCAGGTTTTAACGCAAATCCCGTATCTGAAAGGGGCTTAAACTTAATTCTAACTAAGCCTGAAGAAATGTTTTCATCTCACCTTATGGCCTTGCTCTCCCTTCTCGCCTTTCTCACCACGAGGACCGGGTTTTCCCTGGCAAAAACAAACTGCATTGAGTGCCAACATGTTATCACACAACTGGATCACACACACAAAAACAAATGAGTCAGCTGGGACTCCAGGCCTAACTGAGGTCTCATGGTGACATACAGTTGGTCCAGGGGCACCGGGAGCTCCGGGGATGTCAGAGGAGCAGGTACAGGTGTACGCTGGAGCAGGACAGCTCTCTTCATCTCTCTGAAACACACAGGCAGACATTAACAATAAAAGACAATAAGTCAGCCTGGAAGCCACCAGGAACGTTAAAATATCAACTGCTGAATTTCAGTCTTTTTACTCCACACTGGACTGTAAAGAGTTAAGTAATGGAAACCTGCAACGCAAGCACTCAGCTCACTCTACTTCACATATTGGATCAAACACAGTTTCAACTCATAATATGTGACTACCACAATAGAGCTGAATAAAGGTGAATGTAAATAGTAACAGACTGACCACTCCAGGCAGGTCACAGCAGGTATCGTCTGAAGCCCATGTGGTGTTACAGACGATCTCAAAGGACTGCAGCTGGAACTGGAAACAATGAAGAACACAGGATACGGGTTGAGCTCAGGACAAAGGAAGAGACTACCACTTTTTTTAAAGATATGTTCACGTTGTGTAATTTATTGACAGGACAGACTGGGCCCGGGTTAAAATCAAATAAAGAGAATAGAATAAAACGTACCGGTGCAGATCCACTATTGGGTCCTCTGGTCTTCACCAGTTTTCCCAGCATCTCAAAGCCGTCGGCCGGTAGGTTGCCTAGAGGGCGGGCAGGCCTCTCACCCACGTGCTGGCAGTCCACAGACAGGGACACACTCACCTGGCTGACAGATAGGTGAACCTGCCAATCACAGAAGAAAAAGGACTGTTAAAATGGAACAAATGTAAATGGACTGTGCTTGTATAGCGCCTTTCTAGTCGTCCGACTACTCGAAGCGCTTTCACACTACAGATCACATTTACCCAGACACACACATTCATACACTGATGGCAGGAGCTGACTGCCCATCAGTACAAATTAAACTAACCATTCGCACACACTCACACACCGAAGGCACAGCTTTGGGAGCAATTTGGGGTTCAGTTTCTTGCTCAAGGACACTTCGACACATGGTCGGGGGAAGCCGGGATCGAGCCACCGACCTTCCGATTGGTAGACGACCCGCCCTGCCACCAAGCCACAGCCGCCAAGCTGTGTTATCAACAGGTGATAAAAAAATGCCATCAATCCCAGATTACTTTGTCATATTAGCATCCCCCCCAAATCACCCCTAACTCCTATTATTCTTTGTCTTCCTCTGATTTGGGTGATTATCGTGCTCTAAGTACAGAGCCCATAATTTGGGGGCTTTGGGGGATGTAAACAAGAAGTATAATGTTGCCAATGGAGTCACCTCACTTCAGGCTATAGCTTGAGGCTACAGTTTATTTTTGCCTATATTTGTTTACATTTTGGCAAATTGGCTCCATTAAAAGTGTGCCGAATTAGTTACTAGCAGTTTCTTTTTGCAGGGTACCCATGGCTGTACAGTCAACTATAACAGGGTTACTTTGATGCTGAAGAGAACTGAAAAATGTTTGATTCTCAAGCAAGTTCTTGAGTTATAATGAGTGTCTTATTTTTAATTATGTCTAAGCAGATTTATGGATGTTTATTCGCAATATGTGAGTTATTACTGAGAAAGAGTACGAAATTGACTGGAGAAAAATTTTGACAATCGGGCGCTGTAAAGTGTCTTAATTGCCATTAGGTCCATGATCTGTTATTTGTATTTTCCTCGTCAACCTGTGACAGCTGCTATAGAGCTATAGCTATAGCTATAGCTGAGATTACACTGTACGTGGATTCTATTTCAAAGCACCTCTTTCCCCTTTCCATCATGCTCTTTTTTTTTTTCATTGCATGTCTTGACATTTATGCTTTGCAGTACACAAGGGTGAATGGGTAAAAACAAGGATAACCAACGTGATTTGAAAACAGTTCAGTCATTTTACTATCCCAAATGGGAAACTTGGGATAAAAAACAACACAAAAACAAGTACAAAGATGTTTAATGTACATACAATATACAGAACACAATAAAACACAAAACAATTTCTGAAATGCTAAATGTTGTGCAGATTAAGAAGGTTATTGCACAGGGAACAAAGGAGTTTGTACTCCTATTGCACTTGAACCGAGGTACTCTAAATCTACGGCCTGGGGGGGGGGGGGGGGGGTTCCAACTCAAAGTGAAGGAGGTGGTTTGTGCAGTCTATTATACACCTGGCCTTGCAGATAACCTGCTGGTCAAAGGCAGCCGTCATTTTCTGTGGTTCTTGCTCAGTGTATATTATCTCACCTTGTGAAAACTGCCATAGAACAGTCTGTGGACCTGCGGCTGGTCAAAGGTCAGTTCCTGCACTTCTCCCCTGTAGTCCAGACTGAAGTACACCAGATGCTTGGTAGTAGCTGTGGAAAGTACAAAAACAGAGGAAGATATTCAGTGATCAGAACTTATAGCTCACATTGTGTCCTGCAAAAGCCATGGGGCTCTAAAGATGGCAATGCCTGCTGCAAGGTGTTTGATCTGAGTGGGTGTAAGGAGAAGGCCTAGCCTCTACTGGAGTTTTCACACTACTGGCTCTTTCTTTTAATTTGTTCTAGCAAACTGCTGTGAAACACTGTCAGTCGGCATTTCAAACAACTCCAAGGACAGTGAAAGATACCATCTCATAAGTCTTTACAGAGAGGGGAAGAGAAAATGTTTTGAGGCAAAGCCCTCTGGGTTCACACAACAGAGGGCACTGACAGCATCTTGTGATTCCCAAAACAATTTAGCTAAATCTTTACTGTTTTAAGGATAAGAAAATATATTTCCCTAGTGTTTAACAAATCTCATGAAAAAAGACCAAAACCAACAATAAATGCATCCACCAACGAGTGTTATCTGCGTATCCAAAGCCTGATGTATCTTATTCCTCCGTGCCATAGGGTTCAATTGCTGTCCAAAAACTACAAAGCGAGACACACTGTTGCGTGTTCCTACACACACTGTAGTTTACTTTGACTTAGTTCCACATACACGGTCCTGCTGCCCCAAACACCCACCACCGCCAAAACTAGCCGTCACTAACGATTATTTTCGTTACCAATGAATGTGCTGCTTATTTTCTCAATTAATTGGGTCCATAAAATTTTGAAAATAGTGAAAGATGCTCATCAGAATTTCCTAGCGGTCAATGTGATATCTTCAAATGTCTTGTTTTGTCTGACCAACAGTCCAAAACCCATCCATCCATCCATAGAAAATTGAGAAGCTAGAATTCGGGAACTATCAGTAATGTTTTGTCTGAAAAAAGACTTAACGATTAATATCAAAATAGTTGATTATTTTTCTGTCCATTACTAATCAATTGATCGACTAATTGTTTCAGCTCTAAATAAAACCAATAGACCAAACGAAAAAAAAATACATAAGAGTGAAAAGATATTAAAGCAGAATAAAAAGGCAGGTCTCTAAGATGTTAAAATGTGACTTAAGTCTTAACTCCTGACAGTTGGTCCAGTATCTACAGGCCCTGATGACAAAATAAGATCTTATGACTTAATATGAGACTAAAGGGATTGTGAAGCTGCTTGCAGTTTGGGAGATGGAGAGAAATGCAGAAATGTTACTCACGGTCGAGCACCACTCCCATCTTGGGCTGGAAGTCATCGTCAGTGAGCTGCCAGAGGGCGAAGGGCTCCCTGGGTGTTTCCTGCAACATGCGGAAGGCGATGCTGATGGTGTGCTCTGGAGAGAAACCTGCGGTGTGGATAAACCTGGCAGGAGAGAGGGATCCGTTTAAATAAAAGGGGACCTGCTCCACTCTTTAGATGAAACCATTACCATACCAAACCATTTAGAATAAAGAGACGGTAAACATGTTTGCAATTGCTGCACAATGACATGACAAATACATGTCCTCCATCTTCACGATTCCACCACTCACACCTCTCTTGCAACCCTGTTTGGCAGAAGCTAAGGCACGAGAAGAGCCGCGAGTGAGGGAAGCAAGCAACCTCTGTGGATTCTTTCTCAGGTTCACTTTTAGTATTGACTCTTCAACGCTTTTGGGATTTGATTGCCACATTTGAAAAGTTGTCGTGTAACCACAAAGGATTGTTCATTCAACTTTGCGGCACACGTATAGCCCGGCAAACCTCCAAAACGCCGCTGAACAAACAGCACAGAGAAGGTTTTGAAGTCTGTAGTGAAGGGGGGTTTCACTGCACTGCAATCCTTATCACCAGCTGTATGGCAGAGTGCAAGTATTTATTGAAATATATAATTTATGGATATTGGTGTACAGATACAAGCAAAAATAAAACAAAAGAAGTGGGTTGGGGGAATTAAAAGCAGTGAAAGACATGATCTCACTTGGTGCTCTGTGTCAGTTGGACGTCTCTGTACAGGGTGTAGGTGGGGATGGTGTTGAAGACAAAAGGCTCGGCTGCCACGCCCTCCACAGACGAGTGAGCTCTCGGAGTCAGACCAAAAGCTTCCATCATGTCAAATCCTGAGACAACACACACGACAGACATAAAATGAGGTGTTGTCTTTTAAGACAACATGGGGACAAATATCTAATGCAGTTATATGTGTGAGGGCAGCGTGTCTCACCTTTAACAATGCTGTTTCTGATGGTGAGTTGAGGGCAGACTGCAACACAATAAGGCAGTGTTGAATCATTATGTGCAAGGCAGAGAAAGCAGTTTTTTAAGGATTTTTAAAATACCAAAGTTTCACTATGGGCTCCAGGTACATTTAAAAAAAAGTAGCAATTTGACGAAGGACCATTAGATAAGATTACGCCACAAGGAAGTGTTATTAGATATGACACATAAAAGAACTGTATCACATCATATAGCTGGGGAGAGAGATATAAGGAGTGGGAAACTCATCATCCAAAAAAAAAAAACACTGTTACACAAGAGTCCAATATTTTATTGCTTATTCGTCACCTTTCTGTTGGATCATATTGTGATAATAAGATCTTTTTATAGTCTGATTCACATTTGTGTGGTCTCTAAAATCGATGGCAAATTTCATTTAAACTGTCAAATGAAGCACGAAGCATGACGCCAGTGCTCTTGATTACTATGAAATGGATTTCAACCACATCACCAAAACAAATTGTTACACACTCTTTTGTTGTGTTGATGTCCAGAGAATGAAAGAACTCCTCTGCTCGCTGGGGACCTGCTGGAGTCATCGTAGGGACCCTGAGAGAATTAATGGACTCGAGAATCTGCTCAGTTTGACCTGAACTGATCTCTCCCCACCAGATTACAAAAATAATGCACCTGCTAATCTGAGATTTATTTCTACAGAAGAATACAATTGCGATGGATCACGAGTCACCTTCGTTGTGGATAGGGTACACCCGGGGATGGATGGGAATTCTGGCTGAAGCTGCGGCTGTAAAAGGAACAAGTAAAAACAATCGTGAAACAAAAATGCACTGTATGTATCAAGCTACACATACAGTTACTTTCACAACTGCTGAGTGATTTACATTTCTTGGAGGCAAGCAGCCTAGAAATGACACATTTTTATGTGTAAATTGTTCGTTTAACGAGGGGTTTTACAAAAAGCAGGTGTTGGCCTTTGGGGTAAGCCAGCTAACTTTAACATCTAACATACTGTCGGTGTTACTGTGATCACGTCGGACCTGTTGGATGGAGAATGGAGACGGCAGCGCCCTCTGCTGATTCGAGAAGCGAGTGCACGCCGATGCGATACAGAGTCTCTGGTTCCAGATCAGTGAAACAGTGACTGCTGCTGGACTCATCGACAGTTTGCTCCTTTGTTTGCTTGTCTATACACAATGCACACAGAAACAGGACACATACACACACCAATTGGTAAATTAAGAGTAGTTAATGTGGCTCGTGAGGCAGCTTTAAGTACCCAGAGTTGTCGGTAACTATCGATTTCCCAGCAGATTACCTTTGACAGACTGGATGACAATACGATATCCATCGACAGCAGACACGGGTCTCCAGGACACACAGATACTGGAGTGGTCTGACCTGACCACACTCACACTGCTTACCCGCAGACTGGCTGGAGACGGACAGACAGACGGACAGGTGAAAACCAGAAGGGCGGTAAACAGAAAGGCAAGAAATCGGATTTACATACAGAATAGCCAGAGGTGAGGGAGGGAGCAAGGCAAGCACACGAACAGGCAAACAGAACAAGGGCCTTCAATAAGAGTAAACACACAGAGCACTGGATGTTTGAGACTACAACCTCATTTTACATTTGAGTTACAAGATGTTCACCAGGGCCGATGTGTATGAAACCTCTAAGAAATGGTTTTAAGAATGGTCCTTAACTTTAACTTATGAGTCAAAAACTAGTAAAAAGTAGCACAGAGGAGCTTTGTTTAAAGATCTCAGTGTTGTTTATTTGGTCTCTAAAATAAGGGCTAAAATTACGCCTACCCATAATGCCCTCCTTCAAGCACTGAATCAGCAGGGCCTCCAGAGTGATGTGTCGTTTATGTTGTGCTGGGACAGACCTTGTATCTGTTTTTAAATCAACTTATCATCATTCATTTTTCCTAAACATATTTTGTTTCTCGCTTTATACACACCAGCACTGGCGTTTGAGATATTTGGCAATTTGTCGCCTTTATTAATAATTGATGAGAAAATATATATCAGCATGCTTCTTCGTCGTCGTCCTGTGCTGTAAGCAAACATGTTAGCAGAGATTATGTTGAGTGATATGATGACCAATGAAAGGTTGGTGATGGGTTTTCATCACATGTACAGTAGCATAATCAATATTAATAATTAAATATTATCAACATTTGTAGTGTTGGAGGTTTCTCTTTGTTTGTATTATAGCTGACCACAGTTACATATTTATTGAGGCAATCTAGATAGACTGTATGAAGTCTCTGTTTTCCCACCGTCTTCTTTGGAAACAGAGCAATGACCTTAGTGCCAGCAAGGACAAATCTAAGTCATTTTATATTTAAATATGACCTTTCCTCTACATAAACCTGCCAGTTTAAGTGTTATCATTTAACGTTAGATCTGCCACACGTTCAAATGTAGTCATTTTAAAGTTTTCCAGCAGGTCAGTTTTTCAAAAAAAGCTGTGTGTGTTCGTTCAGCGTGTTTGACTCACTGGTTTTTCCCTGAGCTGAACCGCTGCCTCCTTCTCTGTTGCGGTACTCTGCGGTGACCAGGACGCTGTAACGTGTATCTGGCTGTAATGACTCTAGCACCACCCGCCTTTCACCACCCGGGACCAACACCTGTAGACGACAAACCCACAATTGAAGTCAAGCTTTCAAGTACAACGTCCACGTGCCGACACAGTTATGGAGCTAATTTGCAGTTTTTGGGAATTCTCCGTGACCCCCCGAGAAGCACTATGATTTACTGTCCTGCAGGATGAAGGACAAAGCAGCTGAAGAGGTGACGAGTGCTGGCCACTCACAGTGCTGTCCTGGGTTTCAGTGCCAGTCAGTGCAGCGTAAGACACACGGTACTGCAGGACGTGAGCGTTGGGAGGGATCCAGCTGACCGCCAAGCTGACCGCAGTCTCCTCGGAGACCGATACGCTGGATGGGCCTCCACCAGACACTGCAGGGGCATAATCCAAGGAATATTCAGCTCCGTTTAAATCTAAGACACTAAAAGAGCTTCTGTAGACGTTAAAAGGTAATGCAGAGTACAATAAAAGGTTCAATGCTCAAGCAAAGAACTACAACAATACGAATAGGGATAAAATAAAGGGCATTATGCTGTATTAGAGTTAGCAGCATTTTGCAACATTAAAAACATTTAACCTCTGCAGAACAGCCAGTCTTTGCCGCCCTGTCTTGCATATTACCTCAGTGTTCACATCAAAGCTCAATTTCTTGTCAATAAAAGTACCAAAGTGCTTACAGCTCTGCACAGTTTCCACTTGTTGTACTTTAACAGTGGTGGAAATGTTTTTCTGAAGTCAATAACCATATCTTTGGTTTTAGCAGCAGATTGTAAGTAAGTACATTTAAACTTAAGTACAATTTTAAGGTAGTATTTTCATTTATTGCTACTTTATACTTCTACCTCATTACATTTCAGAGGGAAATAGTGTTCTTCTAATTTAACTACATCTACTTCACAGCTAAAGTTACTAGTTACTTTAAGATTAGGATTTCATGTGAAACATATTATCGGTTTATAAAATAAAATGCATTATCGATTAGAACTCAGAGTTGTTTAAATTAGCTCCACTTAACATCATTAAAATGCTGCTTACATGTTAAAGTATCAGTAATAATATTCCAATAATGTATATATTATTATATATAAGATTAGTATAGTATAAGTATAAGATTTTTACTTTTGATACTTTATTATGTATCTGCTAGTACTTTTACTTAAGTAATACATTTAATGCAGGACATTTTACTCATGGAGTATTTTTGTATACTGAGGTATTGCTACTTTTACATAAGTAAAAGATCTTAATACCTTTTTTCACTTTAATTCCTCCTTTTTTTTTTTTTTTTTTTTTGAAATGTTAAGCCTCAGAAAGTGATCAACACACCACAAAGATCGCTGACCACCGGACCATGTGAGGATTCACGATTGTTTCTATCCTTGTACCGACTCCTACAGTCGTCGTTTTAGAGAATAAACAGCAGTGGGGACAGGACACAAGCCTGTCGGGAAGCTGGGGAGGACGAATGCTGCTTAGACAGAACACCATTCACCCTGACCCTCTGAGCTCTACAAGCGAGGAAGTCCACAATCCAATGTTAAAAGAAAAATCAATAAAGTCTTGCTTGTGTTCAGTTTTTGTGCCGCCAAGGTGCTTACAGGACAGACACCAGACTATTAGCCAAGCTATGGTCAGGACTCTGACCATAAATCTCCGAAGAACGTATGATGTATTATTAAGGACAGCAGTATATAAAGCCATTAAAATTATCCCTACTTTTACCAGAACCACAATAATGATTCTTACACATCAATGCATCATTAATTACAATTCAGTCACATAACATACTGCATAAGGAGTGCTTTTACCTTTGGTACCATAAGTATATTTTGATGCTAATATTTTTGTACTCTTACTAAAGCAAGGACTTTTTCTTGTAACATAGTATTTCTACACTGTGGTAACGCTACTTTTACTTACGTTAAAGATCTGAGTAATAATAATAATACATTTTATTTTAATAGCATTTTAAAAAGCTGCTCAAAGGCACTTTACAAGACAATACAGATACAGTAGAAGCAATAACAGTATAAAAACACACTACAAGGGAAAAAAAACATGTCATATTACGAGAAAACATAAAAAAAACTGGACGGGAAAGTGGCAGCCAACGCTTGCCAGCATCCTCCCAGTGTAACTTGTTACCACTCCGTGACGCATGTTCAGTACTTCTTCCGCCACTGTTTATGTGTTAGTGTGTACATTTTGTGTGTAAATCAGTTGGTGGGAGTGTGTGTGGCTCACAGGTGCTATAGCGAATGGCCACAGCTTCACTCTGAGCTCCATCTCCATAAAGTGCAGACAGAGAGATCTGGTATTCCTTATCGTCCTCCACCCCCTCCAGGATCGCCCCTTCACTCTCACCACTCACCCTCAGCTTAAACAAAAACAGACGGGGGGGAAACAGCTTTACACATCAAATATTCCTTATTATAACACATTATATGCGCCACCCATCCATTAATCCATCCCCACCTGTCTCAGGTCTCCTCCACTGAGGGAGATCCACTTGATGAGGTAGGAGACAACATCATCAGCTGCAGCCTCCCAGCGCACGGTGATATCACTGCCTGAGAAATTAGTCACCCTGAGGTCTGATGGGGAAGGCACCTTCACTAGGAGAGAAGGAAAATGTGTAAGAGACTTCAGCCTCTTTGGTATTTTCTCATCAGCATTTAAATTAATGTTTCTTCTCTCTGCTGTGCTGTTACCCAGAAAACTCCCTTGTGGAGGAAATATAAGATGATGCCTTCAAGCACAAAAGACTTGGCGTGCGTGTGTGTGTGTGTGTGTGTGTGTCTTACGTGTGGTGACGTTGCTGGTGAGTGCTGCAGACAGGCCTTGTGGGTAGTGAGACTGGACTGAAACCAGATATCGAGACAGAGAGGACAGGTTCTGCACCAGCACCGAGTTCAGTCCTGTTACCTCAACCTGGAAAGAGATTTAATATGAATGACTGGCACTGGCCGTGGCTACAGTTACATTTTTCGACCGAAGCAGGACGTTCATTGGAATCTAATGTGACTGAAGTAACTGAACAGGAGGCGAGCGTTCTGCTTTTCTTTTTTGTTTAGATGTTTAAAGAAGACATTTTTGACATGTCACAGTAGGAAAAACACAGGTGTAAATAATAAAATGAATGATGCTTCAGGGTTTCAGGGTGTTGAGATTGTGCATGCTGGCTCACTCAGACTGCACACAACATGCTGCATATAATAGTGACAATCAGCCTCTCAGAGCTGTGTATACATGAGCCACTGTGCAAATCCTACTTGACTGTAAATGCAAAACTCATATAAAACACAGGCCAGGGGATGTACAGTATTTTGAACTATTCCTTTCACGATGACAGAGGAACTGCACAATGGCTAATATGCTGTGACTCGCTGGTTTCAGTCTATTAAGAAGAGCATATCTGATACTAAAGTATTTTCATTATTTTATGGCTAAATTTAATACTGTATTTGCAGTTCCTGGTATGACAACAAATTGCTGCCTTACATTACTTGAAAAGCCACTTTTATTCTGAATGCCAGATGCATACTCCAGAGGCCTTACTTCAAAATGCTCCCAAACTATTAGCACAGTTAATTAATTGTCATCGTCAATATTTCTTTCCATCATACTGTATGATCCCCGATAACCTGAGTTGTTTAGATTACAAATGTATATTCTTACTAAGCTGATGTTCAGATTATTAGTGAAATAAAAGGTTCCATGTAAACACAGTTTGTGAGTACATCGAGACAAAAAAGACAAACATTTCTATTCTTTGTTTGAATTATCTTGATAATCTTTTAATCCAAAGAAGTTTGAGAGAGTGCCTTGAAAAGGGATCCATGACAAAAACTTACTAAAATCTAATTACCACCATGACTGGTTAATATCACAGCTGTGTATGTGTGTGTGCAATCGCAGTTCTGGGGCTGGTTTTGAAGACAGAAGGATTGCAATTTGACACACCGGTGTGTTTGGGAAGTTACCTGCTTGACGTCACTGCCGTGGTTGGTGCTGTAGATGATTCTGTGGCCGGGGACGTCCACGGCTCCGGGCGCCCAGCTCACCCTCAGCATACTGTGGGTGACCACCGGGAACTGAACACTCACCGGCGGTGGGAGAGGGACTGTGGGGAGGGACCGTAAAAGAAAAAGGGAGGGAAGAAGATATAAGGCGACGAAAGACAAATGATTAGTCGGCGTACCGAAGCGACTTATTTTGTCAGTGCCATTTTGAGGAGGAAAGAGAAAAAGGTGGAGTAGGATGAAAGAAGGGATAGAAAAGTGAGATTGAAAAAGGGAAGGGAAAAGTGGAAAATAAGGGATTTGTATGTTTGTCTTACATGTGGTGGCAACAGCGGTGACAGGGTCGCTGGGATCCTCATCATAGAGGGCATAAAGAGTGACAGAGTAGTCTGTTGCCGACAGTAACCCTGCCAGCTCCACCACTGTCTGGTCTGCGCTGAATTTCTCCTGCAGCAATACAGAAACAAAACGGAAACGTTTAGTTAACATATCTCAAGACGAAGTACAACACTTCGTCCTGCATTAGGATTGTCTCTGCCCACAATAGTGGAACAGTAATCATGTGGTAATAAGCCAGTCATGCACGTTGGATTTGCTGATTTATTTGTTAGGTTAATAATGTAGAAGACAACAAGCATGAATTTGTGATTGAAATGTTTCCCACATCAAAAAATAAAAAGACAAGAAATGATAACATAACAGCAATGTGCAGGTATTCTTTTTTCTTAGTGATCGACAGCACATCCAGCCTACTGACAGAACAAACGTGCTTCAGTTATTTACACTTTGCAGTGACTATGTGTGACATGTGGAGTGATCTCTGTATCACACCTGGAATTCAGACAGCGGACATTAGGTTCTCTCTAATGTGGTACAAAGTGGTACTCAACATTTAGACATTGTCCTGAAAACATATGTTGTTTTCATATGTTTTCACCTGCCTGCTTACGTGTTTTGTCTGTCTGCTGATTACCCCGGTTATTGCTGGGCTGGATTTATGTAAGGGATAATTAACCCCGACAGGAGCACCCTGAAGGGGTTAATTATGCAATAATGGCTACAACGGCTCGCTGTACATGATCCCGCTTATTACACGGATACTTACTAAAGAAATCAATCATTTGACACCAAGTATTTATATAATTGATTTAAAAATGATTTTTTTTTTGTTTTTTGCCACAAGGCTTCTTTTAGCGGATTGATATGATTGGTCAGAACTGGGCTCTTCAGAAATAACAGACCTTACAATGCCATAATTGACCAATCAGAATCAAGTAAATCAACAAAGCCGTGTAATAATTGCTTATAGTTATAAATTATAACCCCCCCAAACACACACTCACACACACACACACGCAGAGCACAGAGACAAAGAGAGATCCATCAGTTATCACCTCCTTCGCGTCATCAGGCTCTCCATGGCTGAGTGCGGAGTACAGGACCATGTACTGCGTCGCACCGGGTGCTGCACCCCAACTCACTCGCAGCGTGCTGTAAGAGGAAGGAGTCACCTCCAGCTTGGCAGGCATGGCCAGGGGCACTGAGTGAGGGGGACAGGACGAGTCAGAGGAAGGAAGAGAAAGCATGAGGAGAGTACAGAAACATTAGATGTGGTTTGTTTTACAAAACGAGCCTGTGAACTGGTAATGGGCAAGTTGAGCACAGTCTGTGATTCCTGGATGACTGGAGGCTCTTTGCTGCTAGTTTAGTAACCAACAGAATAGTAACACGTCAGCAGTAATTGCAGTCTATTTCATACATTCCCCCTTATTTTGACCTGTACTAGATGTACCCTCCTTGGGCACAAAGGGATGCGATATTTCAGGCTTTGGGTACACAAACAATACTTGTTAGTAGGATTAACTCATCCTAGTATCTGCAGAGTTATCCTCTAAATGTAGCATATCATCCAGGAAAACAGGTGCCGAGATACACCCTTTAAAGTTTCATTTCAGTGTTGTATGAGATACTCCAAGTGATACATCGACAAAAAAAAACGTTTGACAAGTGTGACCGATGAACAAATAGGCCTAAATGAATTCCTTGAAATACAATATTTTGCAGTGATGTCCGCCTTACATGTAGTGACAGTTCCTCTGAGCGCCAGGCCAACATTGTCTTCGTAAACAGGGAAGATGGACACGTGGTACAATGTCTGAGAGGAGAGGCCTTCCAGCAGCACAGTGGACTCCGAGCCGGCCAATACCACCTAGACACAAAGCATCCCTTACAGTCAGACAAAGACAAGCACAAAACTCCATCACTTGTATTTTGACATTATAATATTCTTTCAAATATGTATTTTATATGACACTGCTATTTTATTATTTAACACACAGTGTTTCAATAATAACATAAACATTTCTACATCAAAGTTACAAAGTTTTATCATAAAGCACTATCCCTGATTGACTACAACATATTTAAACATAATAAAACTATGATCTGTAATTGGTTTGAGGACCTCAGCTATTTTCTGTCAGGTGAATTTGAACAGGGCATTGTTTTACATGTTATTTTCACAAAAGCTCCAAATAGATTCTATAGAAACATTCATTTAACCTTTTTTTTCATTAAAAGTGATCTGTCTCAGAAATATCCCAAGGCAAAGTTGGAATTAATGTGGGTCCTGTTCCCAAGGTAGAAAAATAATTAGCACATTAGCGTTGGCGCTGGCGTTTCTCAAAACAAATTGAGTAAAGCATCCCCTTTGTCTCGGAGGATACGCAAGATGGTAAACGTGCTCTATATGTTTCGTTCCTTTAGTCCTCTCTGTGACAGCTATAGCATAGTCTGTGCTAAAGGAACAGTGTTTTTAAAAAGTAAAACACAATGTACAAGCTGCTGGAATCTGCCAGTCTTCATGGTGAAGGTCTTATTTTGATTATATAACTGTGCCTATGTCTCAAACCTAATGCGGTAATAATTCATGGGAGGAAAGGTTGCGTTTCTGACCTCCTCTGGACTCTGACCCTCTGCGCTGTGGTAGACCACTCTGTACTGTTGGACTGGCTTTGCAGGATTGGTCCAGTGAAGCTTCACTTCCCTGGACCCCAGTTCAGAGAAGCGGAGATCAGCAGGACTGGGGTAAGAGAGGGCCGGGTCTGCTGTCGGCCCAGGCTCCATTCCTGGAGACACAGTAACAAGGAATGCGCACATTAGACCTCAACAAGATATGCAGAATTTGAAAAACGTGATGACTGCCATGAAAAAAAAAGGGAACTTTGTATTCAACTACACGTGTGATGAGTTGGCAAGGAAAGACAGGTAGGCAGATAGCTAGGTTACGTTTTGAGATGCCACGGTCCTCTATCCTCCCACACAGGATGTGTACCAGGCGTGCCACCAGTTTGCTGAGCAGAGGGAAGTCATTGACATTGTAGACGTTCAAATCCACCGGCTCCGACGCAACTTGTCTTAACTCGGCTTCATCAGCATTCTTCACACCTGAATAATATAAAGTCATAAAATGGTTCAACCCACTTAGCACAAAAAGCCTTTAGATATAATGCCGCTGAGCACCAAACAATGAGAACACACCAGAAAGTGTTTTGCATAATAATAAAACCACTATCACACTATATGTGGTTACACTCCTCTCGAGTCCCAGAGGCTGAATAAATAAAATACGTCCAGATTGCGTACAGTCCCATGGTGCACAGAAATGCAGGGGATGGATGTGACTGGATTGAAGAAAACATGAGCCCAAAGAAACTGCTAAAAAAAAAAAAGGTAAAAAGTATTAGGTCTCTGCACCACCTCGTCCTCTCTTCTTTTCAGTCTCACCTACAGCGATGATCTCCACGCCAGCATTCTTCAGCCGGCTTGCCGCTGCAATGGCGTCATCCTGAGATTTGCCGTCGGTCAACAAGACCAGGAAGAATGGCGTGTCCGACCTCGCGCCTGCCTCGGCCCTCATGTTCTCCTCCATGACGTGGAGCAGCGCCTGGCCTGGGAGATGGATGCATGGTTACACACGGTGAGCCATACAGTGCATGTACTCAACTGCGTATGTATTTTATGTGCATATACTCTAAAGACAGGGGTTAGAAACACATGAACACTAACAGTAGCAAAGGTGCAAACTGTGATGCGTGTTTACCTGTAAATGTGTTTCCTCCCTTATATCTGAAATTCCTTACGGCCTCCAACAGCTGGTCTTTAGTGGTGAAGTTGTTGAGCTGCCACTCTGTGCGGGGGTCTCCACTGTACTGGGTCAGACCTGGGACAAAAGCACATCGTTACACAAGATTGTATTTCTTTTCAGTGGGACAAGCTGTTAGGAAAGTTAAATCCATTATACTTTAAGCGGTTAAGTTTAATATCCATGTATCTTTTTCTGTTTTGTGCCTTTGTTGTTACAACAGTGCTATTTAAAACCAAAAGCTTTGACAGTAACTGTAAAAGCTTTGGCAGACTATAAATTGATTGTGTATCACCTTCTGAAAGTAGCAGAATGAACATTTATTTATAAGCATACTATTAGATGAACAACGCTCTATGACAACCTATACAATGACAACCAGAAATGAAAAAAAGAAAACGTAGTGAGACTCACTTTACTTCACTTTTGAGTTGAAATATAAGCACCAAAATTAGCTGAAATGTACAGAAAGGGGTTGAAGTATGAGTTGTGCATTAGCCGAAAGGGTCAGGTTGATTCCTGGAAGTTAATAGGTTAGTAACGGGCGGTTGCTGATCGGGATTTCCCAATGGTTGCTAAGCCCTTTCTATGGGGTTGCCAGGTGTTAATAAAACAAACAAAAAGCTTACACAACAGTCTACATCTCTGAAACGTGCAGTATGAATGATGACGTGCCACTGGAAACCCACTGCGTGGCACTGTGTCTACATGAACGCAAAGCACAGGAGTTTAGAAGAGCTGGCTTCACCACCACATCCTCACCGATCTGAATGTGGTTCGGCCCGACGTGGAAGGGCGTCATCAGGCCCTCCAAGAAGTCCCTGACCCGTCTGAAGTTGGTGCGTCCGATGCTCCAGGAGCCGTCCACCAACAACGTGATGTCCGCTGCTGCATCGCTGTCACACTCAAATGGTTTCCTTGGAGACATACCTTAATAAAAGGAAGCATGAAACAATTAGAGTTCCTGACACTTGTTGAATCCATGCCAAAGAGCACTGAAGCTGTTCTGGAGGCTCATGGTGGACCAACACCTTACTAAGTCACTTTATATTGGTTTTTCCCTTTCATTTGCCACCCATCTGTATATTAGGGAGTACATGGGTTTAAATCAGGAAGCAGATCGCTCGATGCATTTAGGCAGGCAAAAGGGGGTTAGAGGTGTTAATTAAACTGTAGGTGTGTATGCGATCATGTGTCGACACGTGTTTCCATGCATGTGAATGTGCGTTCCCTTGGATTATGAGGGAGAGGGAGGACACATGTGCCCTGCGGCCCAACAGGATGGCCTGTCATTATTCTTCCCGTTACCTGACCCTCCCTTGTGTAAACACTGTCATCACATGTCAAACCATCAGTTACTGCTCTCGAGCCTCTTGGTCCTTAACTCATAAGAAGAGCCAAAGCTGATGGTGGCCAGACGTTCCTTAAGATTACCTGCTTAACCCCCTGCTTCAAGGGAGTTGTTCTAATCAGTGCCATCGTGTTTTGGTCCATTAACATAACAAATGTCCCCAAAAGAAGCATTTTCGAGCATGTCATATTTTTGTAATACTGGGGAGCAGAGGTTACCTGTAACCGGCTGGGTAGGGAAGGGCGTCTTCCGGGGTTTCTCCTCGGCTGCCTCGCCCTGTGTCGTCCCCTGCTCCTCCTTATTCTCCACCTTAGAACGAACCCGCTCCTTTTCTTTCTTCCTCTTCCTCTTCTCTTTGGCGGTGTTCTCTGGGGTCTCTTCAGGGAGCTGAGAGGGGGTTTCTGTAGCTGGGGGCTCTGGAGGAGAGAGGTAATAATGGCAAGCACGTGGGTGGGGTTGCAGGAAGATAAGCAAAGACTGTTTAGGGGACCAGTTGAGGCTGTACGTGACAGGAAATCTACTGTTGACATTGGATCCATCTGACTTCAAAAGTATCAAAGGGAAAAGTGTGAGAAAACATTATTTCCCTGTATATACATATGCATATAAATGACTGTTTTATGATTCATAAATTACATCTTATTCCTTTGCTTGATAGATACACCCTCAGCCATTACTAACAAACTCCATGTCCAGCTTCCCTGTCCTCCCTCCATCTCGTTCCAACTTTTGTTTCCTGTGTTCCACCACCTACTTGTTGCTGGGCTGTCATTATTGTGTGTGTTTTAGTCCAAGCGCTTTGGTGTAGGCGTGTGTAAACACAGTCTACTGTACTTACTGTACAAATGTGTACGGGCTTGCTTGTATGTGTGTGGTGGCAACATTTCCGTGCCTTGCCCCCCTCTCTGTCAAATAGCGTTATAATGACAGAGGCCATGGAAGATCAGAGCAGATAGATCAACTCTTAGGTAGGTTTGTATGTACCATGCCAAACGCACTAAACAGTGGGGGGGGGGGGTTAACGCTTATGAAACAGAGATCCTAATCACTGGCCCAGAGCACCTTTCAAAGATCAGAGAAATATTCTCATCCTTTTAAATCCTTATGTCCGGAGTATTGTAAAGCCTGTAGCTCACCTTCAGACTGTGCGGCCAAGACAAACATAATCTCACATCACCCTGCGTTTTAGGTTCTTTCCGCTGGTTACCAGCTACTTTTAGAATCCATTTTAAAATCTTACTAAGTTCATACAATGCTTTACACGGCCAGGCACCAGAGTAGAATTGTGACCGTTGAACTCCTTAATGAACTCCTTAACGCCAAGCCGAGGGGTGATAGAGCTTTTGCTGTGTGGATGATACAGAGATGAGAGCAGAAGCCATTGTAGTTTGAGTAAGATAGCAAAGTTCCTATGTATTTATACAGATCGCAACTAGAGCCACTGCTGCTTCTTTCCGCTAGTTTCACCACTTCTTCTTCTCCAGGTATTGTACATTACTCTCAAATATGTTATATTCATAGACATTTTGACTAGATTCTAATTATTTGATTAGAGGCTTAAAAAAAAAAGCAAAAACTTAGGTGTTTAGTCCAGTTTATCTTAAAATCTTACCAGCCAGTGTACCACTATACAATGTTGCGCAATCATCATATTTTCTTTCATATTCAAGCCCTTAGGACATCATCGTGTCTGGGGTTGGGTGTGAATCGTCTCTTATTTTGCCAGGAGCCAAGTCGCCATACTGTAATAATACCAAGATGTGTATTATATGTGTGTGTGGATGTAGTGCTATTATCTACTAGCATGTAATACCTGTAGTAGTAGTAGTAGCAGCCGCAGCAGTGGTGGTGGTGGTGGTGGTTGTGGTGGGGTCCGGATACAGAATCGTTGGCAGGCCCACCAGAGCCTCCGTCGCATCGTCCAGATCTCCTGACCCTGACCCACCTGGCAACATCTTCTTTCTCTGCTCTCGGCTACCACTGCGGACCATTTCCTCCTCCCGCAGACCCGCCACTGGAAGAGAGAACGTGCAGCCAAGGGAATCACATGAGTGATCTACAGTACATTAATTCATGTAACATTACTGCCAGTGGTGCTGGAAATCTGACACCTTTTTTTTTTTTTTTTTTAAAGCTACGTCAAAATGTGAATGCATGTTTATAAATCAACTGTAGATAGACCAATTTACACTAAATATGAATCCCATTTAAATCCCAATGCAAATGGAATAACTTTACCATCTAATAATAAATACCTACCTATGTGCAGAGCAAACCTGCATTAATAATTACAATCCAATTATATAAAAATCATTATTTTGAAATGGATCATTCTGCATAAGGAGTACTTTTATTTTTAGAACTTTAAGTTATATTTTGATGCTAATACTTTCTGTACTTTTACTTAATTCAAATTTTGAATGCAGGACTTTGACTTGATGATGACCAGGTCGCACGGTAACACAGTCAGTCACGGCTGTTTTTCTCAAAAAGTGGCTTTCCCCTGCTTTTTGTGTAAAAACACTGCAGGGCTAATGGACTGGACTCTTCATTATCTGTACAACGTATGTATTTGCAGATTGGATTTCAGTACTAGGTTTGAGATCACAGAGATAAAAGTGAACATGCTTGAGGTAAAGATAGCGCATGTTTGATGTTATATTACTTCTCTGGCTTAACTGCTTCACCTGGTCCTGTTGGCAAATCCGTGCCTGGAGTTAAGAGACAAGGTCAACAACAGCAAATTGAGGGTGAAATTTTTGTCTCGACACAGTAACTACCACTAGCACGGCTCAAAACAAGTGCTGGGCCCAGAGGGGGTTAAAGCAGATGGGAAAGGCGAAGACACATCAGGAAGGAATTCCCAGACTGCCATCATTCCAGCATGACAGGCGGTGTTACGAATTTCCAGGTTGGCTTATTTTTCCACGCCTGCCTGGGCATGCTCGACTCGACACAGTAACCTACTATCACTAGCACGGTTTGCAAGCAACCACAGGCTACATTCACATTATTATACAATCCAATGGGAGCCCCATGAAATGATCAGTCAAGTCTCACAGTAAAGGGTCAAAAGCGAAAGGGGCTCACAAATCAGGGGGAATCAACAGACAGGGAGCTGCGATGGGATTCACTGTCACTGCCATAGGAAATAACAGCGTTGGAGCCAGAGACGTCTGAAATTATCTGAGGGACAAGTGTGCAAAATGTGTTCCCAATTCCCATGCACAGCCTAATCTTCCAAACCAAGGTGACGCTTCATCAAAATGTCCCCATCCTACGGTTCATCTCAAATGAGACAAACTGTACTCCGGTCTGCAAGCTGCTCCGTCCACAGACTGGGTAGAAAGCCATTATTGACACACTTAACTCTTATAAGTATACACAGTGAGTTCAAACAAAACCCACTTTCATCTTGTAGTCTGGCTAGAGTAGTATTTATACCCACTCTGCGTGCGTGTGTATGTGTGTGTGTGCATCTGCTTGGTCTGATGGGGTGGGCACTTGGACGAACCACTGCACATTCCAAGAAAGCGCAAGGATATCAAAAAACGCACCACTTCCTACAATTGGACTTTGCTGCCTTTGCCAATGTTATCACAAAGTCCCAACTGGGTCCACAGCAGGGCCGATAGCATTTCTTTTCATCTCTAGTCAGTGTTGTACATCACGTCATGCATGTGGAGTTTTGTGTGCCTTGTTCAACCCCGCAAAAAAACCTGTTACTGTTACTAAAAAAACCTTATATTATATTATATAAGATGGACCATATTGATATGCAGTCATGCTCACTCATACACATGAACAAGCTACTTTTACCTTTTTATCATTCCACACCCTGCATAGATTTAATAAAAACTTATAGACTGTTATAATAATTTGGTATAATTTACCAGAGCTGACACATCTAAAATTGCTTATTTTCTCTACAAATACATGCATTTTTTTTTACAATTTACAGTGATGTGAGAAGCAATTTTAAGTATTGGCAAGTAACCTGCAAATCCTTAATGAGCTGTCAAAGGCTGTTATACATACAGCGAAGACTTGAAGGCCACTTGTTCCATTTGTGCTCATCTATATTCCCTCTGCGCTCTATTTTCTTCTCTCAGCCAGCCTTTGTAATTTCTCCCACCCACCTCGCTGTGTTTCTTACTAGTGAATCGTCGCTTGGCAAGAAGTTTCTCTGTCGTTCCATTGAGCACGAGGACTTGGAGGGCGTACTCCTGACTGGAGTCCAGTCCTGCCACCGTTGCCCGGCCCCGTGTGGTGGTCAGCATCAGCTCTGGCTGTGGCACCTCTGAAAAAGACAAGCATTTTGGTTGAGAAATAACCGCCTTATAGGATTAAGTCTAAAGGCAAAGTCAGGGTTCCTGATCTTTTTTGCCACAAAAGTATTACAAATACTGAGAGCCTGTATTTTAGTAGGTTGAATTGAGTTAATTTTATTGCAACAAACATTGGTAGGAATGTAGGATGAGCTCATAATGCAGGACAGACAACACAGCATGCATAAAAACCATTATATACACAAAACACAACACCATAAAAGATACACTAAAAAACAAGGTTCGATAGGTTTACAAGTCATGGTCAAATAACCAAAGCCTTTTAAACTTATACAACATCCCATAAATAATTACTAAGAAAACCATAAGCCAAGATGTATATTAAAAGGTTCACAATTCAAGAGTCAAATAGCCTGAGGGAATGCAACAAAGCTCTCTATGCCGCCTCTCAGAGGGCATTCCTTGAAAGAGAGGAGCCGCTGGGTGAGAATCATCTCTGGGCAGTACTTTTAGATGCAGTCGGAACAATTTGTTTTTTTTGTTCAGCAGTAGTCAGATTACCAAACTGTGATACGTTTATAATAATGCAGAGGAAATTTAAACTCTATCATACTTTCTACTGATTTGCTGGTAATTTCAAGCAGCAGTTTCCGACATTTCCCTCTCCTCAGGGCCTGTATGATCACCTCTTTAGTTTTTTCCCAACATCGCTGCACCATCTTACAAGCTCAGACACCTCCCTCCTACAGTATATGCTGATTCATCTGATCTTGTTACTAACCCAACCACTGCAGCAACATCAGCAAAATCAAATATTTCAAATGAGTCATCATAAGTAGCCCAATCATTTGTATACAAGGAATATAGCCAGGGATAAAGGCAGCAACTCTGGATAGCCTCCATGTTAATTACTTTCATTAACAATGTTATATTACTTCAATTTATCCTTTAAATTGTTCCATTTTAATGTTCCTAATTATGTTCCCTGAATTTTTAAAGGTTCTTATCATATAATAATTAAAAAATACAGTACAGCCCAGGTTGTCTTCTTGCTCTAATATCATTTGTGACTATTTATATTCAGGTTTTGTCTCAACTTTATTCTTTGTATTGTAAAAGTAAATCTCATTCTATTGTAAAAGAATATATATTTTTTAAGACTAAAAAATAAAGTAGTAAAGTACTGATGGCCCTCCCTCTCCAGTCCACAGTTTCCTGGCCTTGGATGTCTGCGTCAGATCAGCTTCTGCAAAACGATTTTCCAAAGAGCTTAGGGGTCAAAAGTCAGCTTGTAAGCAATAAATAAGCGAACGGAACAAGTCTAAATGTTCAAGCGTCACTCGGCAGAAATACCGCAGCTCTAACTGGAGTTGTACTAATCTGAAAAGTCTCGGCTCAAGTCATTTTTTAAAAGTGGTGTAGACAATATGTCATGATGCACAACCTGCTCCAACAGTCGCTGAAGGACCGTTTCAATCTGTGCAGGGAAAATAAGCCTTAAAACGCAAACTGCATTCACATTTCCCCTGAAGTTAAATCTTAGCAGGGGAGTTTTCAACAACTCGCTGTGTTACCCCTCTGGCTTCTCCATCTGGTCCTCAACGGCCTTTTCTTTTCTATACAAATGATACACCGCTTCCTCTTCTGTCCTCCAAATTGGAGATGTATGTTGCAACCTTCTGCAATTCTTTTTAAATGCATTTTCCAGAGTTGTACTGCCTAATCTCATCTACACCACCTTTAAATCCTCTAACTGCCCCCCCCCCCC
>CM022479.1:2645721-2673137 GCA_011952105.1 Coreoperca whiteheadi
TTTTTTATTTAAATTAAAGCCCCCCCCCCCCCCCCAGTTAGCAGAGCTAGCCTTTGAGGGAAATGTGTTTAAAAAAACCCAAAACAAACCGTGACATCTCCCAATATAAAGACATAAAAACCACGTTCCCACGGCCTCTCTGCCACCATTCTGACCTGTGTAATAGCATAGTACACATCCAAGTGTCTATTTAACTCTTAGGACTTTATGTCTATTCAGGGGTCTGTACTGTGTGGCTTGATATCAATGTGTTGTGTGTTTTTCAAGGTCACGTTTGAGGATAACACAGAGCAGACTTCTAAGGCTTGAAACAGTAAGTCACTTCATTAATTAGGTGATTAACGGAAAATCAGTCAGCGACTAATTTGCTCATTCATGTCATTTATTTTTTTTAAAGCAAAAAAGCCAAAAATTGGCAGGTTTCTCAAAGGCTTCTGAAGCGTGAGGATTTGCTGCTTCTTCTGTGTTCTGGGACAGTACCTGAATATCTGTTGGTTGGATAAAACACGTAACATGTAGACATAACCTTAGGGTTTAGCAAAATGTGATGGGCATTTGTGTTTTTTTTCCTTCCTTTTTTTTTTTTTTTATAGACCAAACAAGTATTCGATTAAATCAAGGAAAAAAACCTGAAGATTTATTGCCAGTGCAGCCCGGCAGACCTCAGTGATCTGTTTGTATTCAATTGTGTTGTTAGCCTTGATCACTCAGCCCACAGGGAAGCCGTCTGCAAAAATCGGGAATCTGAGGAACTATGATATACATCCACTATTACTCTCATTTTTACACAAAATAACTTAAGGATGTTCTCTCTTGGGAATCAGGCTACATTCTTAAGGGAAAGAAATAATGTAATCTGAAGTTAGGTCACCACTGCTCCCACTCTGCATTACTGGGATAGCGCTTTCCTAAGACGCATGTATCCTCATTAAATAGTTCCTACATTTTTCCAATCAGTTTGTTCACAGCTTATTCTGACGGGACCTGCGCCACTTCACATAATGCTATTAGTGTTATATATATTAGCAAAGCAAGAAGACATTCCCACAGTGTGACATGTATCTAGCAAAGAAAAATGGCCCACTACAATTCAAGGTGTCCAAGTATCCCTTTAAAGCTGTTACACTCTCTCAATACATCATCCTTTGTTGACACTCAGATGTATTACCTGCATTTCTGAGCTCCCCTAAGGCAAAAGATCATAACTTGTGTCAAGTCAACAGTTAACGTACAGCTGATAGTGAGGATCTGGCCTGGCCTGAAGACATGGAAGCGCTAAAAAGGACGTTTCCTCTTTTTACCTGCCGTGTTACCTGCCATAGCGTAGTGGGTGTTCTCCTCTGTCTTTAAGTTTCTGCAGGTTGTCAATTACTTAATCAGGGCCTGGAGCATAAAAGGCATGGAGAGCGCTGCAAGTGGTGTCAGTGGACCGTTGGGCAGGTTACTCCTGTGATGGCAGGCATCCCTGTGTGGAGCAGGCAGAGTTTGTGTTCTTCTAGTCTCCCTTTCCCTCATCAGATGGCAGCATACGGGCTGTGTCTGGTTAACAACACTCGGAGGTCCATATCCTGTGATGTCAGTGCAGAGTGATTTCTTGTTCCTCATCTTCGTCATTGTATTCATCAGCAGCCGAATCCTCTCTTTCGTCTTCGTTATGCCGCAGTAATGGCAACTCAAGCACTGGGCTCTTACTGTTGAGCTGCCTTAAAGAGGGGCCCTTATCTGATGGAAAACATCACAAAATTAAACATTGTCAGCATTATCGTCACTTCTTCAAGTCCCCCTTCAGTTAAACATTTTTGCTTGTTGTGACTTGACTTGGATGTCTGAGCCTCACTGTGCAGAATGAGTGTGTGCAGAGTTTGATGCTAAAACAGTTTTCACATTCATCTTCTGACAGATGTAGAACTTCCCCGTTCACCTTACATCTGACTTTAAAGGTTCTGTATACGAGATTGTGAACATTAATATAGTAGCAAACATCTATTTGCTATGTAAAAATATAGTGGAGTAATGGTGTCCCGAGCAGAGGACGACGTTACAGCCCCCACGGTCCTGCAGCGCGTGCATGTGAAACTGTTGGCTTTGAGGACAGCAATATAACGGCTGGTTCTTTTCTCATCTAACACGGTGAATTAAGGATTTGTTTCGACCAAACCAGGGTTGGTGATTGTTGCAACAGTGGAAAGTCCAACAAAGATTGTCTTGGTGAGTTATTTTGTTTCTGTCTAGTTAGAATGAGGTGTGTTATTATGATGATCTGCAAGGTAAAATGACTGTTTTCCTCAATGGATTCTGGTACGCAGTAGAGCCCATTGGTTTTGGTCTGCGATGCTGGTGCTCTAGTGCGACATTCAGTGGCAGTGAATGTCGCATACAGCTCCTACAACTGTTTGTGTGTGTACAGGCATGACAAAAGTTTGGAAGCCAATCATGGTCCAGTATGCAACTCAAGTGTCATGTGGAAACTTGAAGCCTGTGAATGGACTTTTCAGTAAAGTGTCCAGTGATTTAAACTTTTGAAAGGAAAAATGTGTGCACGATCATGGATTCTGGATTTGTTTTTTTAGGGAAAAACATTATCAGATACAAGATAGGAATTATACAGGGAATATTCCACAGATCATTAAACATGTCTGGAGAGGGTTTTGTAAATATTTGATTGACAGACTCTAATGAACACTTACTTTTGGAATAATATGTCTTGAGTCCCACATGCAATGAAATGCCACACAGACACACAGCAAATCCCAGCCAATTAAGCATGGTCATTTTGTCTCCCATCAGAGCTCCTGCCAAAAGCAGAATACACACCTCCTACAGGAAAACAAGGCATTGAAAGGAACGACAGAGAGGGTTTATTAGATCGGGCTGATCAAGACCAGAACACTGCAGGCTTTACACAGAGGTACTGCGCTTTATGCGGCAGAAAACAAATGTTGTTGGATAGATGAAAAATGGAGACAACTGTGTGTGCTCAGATCCTCAAATATACATGTCCAAATAAATTACAGCTTTCCCAGAAACCAGAGAGTTTCTACATTTTCAGTGAAAATTCTAGTATAGGTTAAAAAAAGAAAAAAAAAGAAAAGTGTATTGGCTTAGTAGCCTGCCATAAGCACCAAAGGTCAACACAGCTTTGTTGGGTTATTCTGACTGATTCTAGAAGAAAGTTACACTACACACAGAATTTAAAAAGTACCTTAAAGATCCCTGATATGGATAACGTGAGGCTCGAGGTTCGGGAGACTAGCAGGAACTCTGAGAAGCCTAAACCAAAGGCCAGTGCGCCGCCGACACTCAGTGTGAAGAGTGAATACAGGAGAGGGGAGATCTCCGTCACCCGGAATAACTTTTCTGAGGTACTGAGGCTCAGGCCTGGGGACAAGACAAGAGAGGAGCATCCACAATGATGTTTCCATGGATTGATTATGGGACTTGTCCATTCTTATTCCAGCATTTGTAGGTGACGATGCATTGGAAAGGACAGAGAAAGAGTGGCATGCAATGACATGCAGTTTGGCTGCCGTGTGTGTCACAGAGTGCAGAGAAACTCAAAGACATATTTGGATTCAGGTGCTCATATGGTTAAAATTCCCTTTTGGTAGTGCAACTACCCTACATATCGTAATGGGACTACCCTCACTCTGACTACGAACATGGATTTCACCTCTCAGGCTACATCCAGGCTGCACCACCTTATTGGTGTAGGGGCTGAATGCAGCCTGAACTGACTACTTGCAGACGTTACTCAGGGCTGAAAAAGTACTCCACCCTCCTCTGTTTTCCGGATTTAAAAAGTAATATATATTTTTTTATTATCATCTCTGTCAAGGAAACTAAACATGATTTTAAGTAGGGTTAGTGCAAAACAATACACTAGAGCTTTACATAGAATACTTGTTTTATATTTATTTCAGAAATTCTTAAGTGCTAGATTGATTGAGGAGTTACTGACTACAAATACAGGTTAAATTCTATTTTTATTTACACAAATAACATGCAGAAGAAGGGAAAGTAGATTGATACCATACTTTGATTTAAGTGCACATATAATGTATCTACTTTCTCTTCATCTGCCTATTATACTGTATATATACACAGTCACGGGACAGCCTCGATAGCGAGCTCTGATAAACCTCCACACGCTGCACTCTTAACGGGCACTTGAGCGCGGTCGGCAATTACCAGAAAGCCATCACACAGGTAGGCAGGATGACAAACCACTGCTCACCTTCATTAACCAGGAAGAGTGGAAAGAGGCCAACGAACATGAGAGGTTGAAGGTGGTACATGGTGTCTACTGGGTTCTGAAGGCCTGCAGGAAAGTACAACATGAAAAAGAAGTTTGCTGTGAAAACAGATAAGCTAATACGCTTGCATCAGTTTCACCCTTTTTAAAATCCCTTTGTCATAGTTAAACACAAAGTTAAAAATGTACCAAATAGCCATGTCAGAGGTCTCAATTCATTCGGGGTGGGCTGCCGCAGGTGTGGGAAGCCAATTTCATGTCAGATTCGAATGTAGGCGTTCATGTGGCTAAAATGCCCGCAAGCAAAGCAACTATAACAGGACTGCTCCACACACACACACACACACACACACACACATATTCATCACGTACAATTTGACTCAACACTGACCCAGTTCTGCTTTCTGCATGAGGACCTGAGTGAGCGTCCAGCGGATCCCCCCTAGGAAGGACGCCAGCAGCACCATGATGAAGCCCTCCAGGTTGAACTGGGTCGACTCAAATGTAAACATAAACAGACCACTGGAGATCAGCAGGACCACCAGGATCAGGAACGGGTTCTGGTCGAAGGGGATGGAAGAGCGAGACGGTGAGAAACAGCAAGAGAAAACTAAAAAAAAAAAAAAATGGAAAGACACAGAAGATGATAAAAAAATAAAATAAAAAGAGGACGCTGATCAATAGAAATAAAGACTGACCATAAACTAAGTGAAAAAAGGATATGGCAAAATGCATCATTAGTCCCCAGCACTTTCTGATCTGTCACTTACTATGACAATAATTCTTTACAGGATAATGTTTCCCTTGCATTAAATATTTTTTATATTGCCAGGACAATTCTGCAGCTTTTTGTGATCAGAGGTTGAAGAAATACTTAAGAGCGATATTGTTTGTGGCTACCATACGCACTTTAAAATGTATATTGTATGTATAATTTATTGTTTAATAGATTTTGAGTGGGCTTTTCAGTAACACATCCTCTGGCGTGGGGCTAATGCTTTAGCTCTCTTCTGTTCTTGACTGGGAACTGACTTTGCCACTAATAATGTGCTCCGTTTAGCTTGTATTAGGTGTCCATAGCTTTGCTGCTTGCTATTAGGGTTTATAGCTATAGTACAGTATGTACACATTAACTAGTTTGCTAGACTACACAAACAACATACACAGCACCCCAAATAGGTTTCCAAGTCCTGATGAAGTCCCTTTTTAGGTTAAATTCATGCATCGGGAGAAACTGAAATTCACTGAAGATATCCAGAAGAAGTACGCTAGCAGCTCTTGTGCGGCTGTACTTAGGCACAGCACTGGTTGAGGCTAAATGCTAATGTCAGCGCGCTCTGGAGACCACGAATGTCTGTATAAAATGTATCATGGCAATCCACCCTGTTGTCGTAGAGATATTTCAGTCTAGATCAAACAAGCCGACCTACTGACATTGCTATTCCGTTCATGGCTAAATATGTTTTATTCTCAAAATTATACTAACCCATACCCATACTTTTTTTCACTACACAAACTTTGTGTACACTTTCTTCACACAAGTAAACGACGCTGTTATGTTTAATCTGTGTGGAATTACGTCGCGCACATCCCTCAAATTACAGAGTGCAGAAGAATCGTATACAGCATGTCACCATTTCAGCTGTATGCTGGTTCTTGAACGGGAAGGATCTTATAGAATCTACATTATTACTTAAGAAAATTACTCAACTGACGTTCACACCCAACAGAAGAATCTCTTTCAAGTATCTTTATTTTTGTTGTTAAGATAGCCATTATATATCCTTTCTTTGTTGTAAAGCACTTTGAGTTGCGTGTCTTGTATGAAAGGTGCTATACAAATAAAGTCTATTATTAATAATTATTATTTTTATTTAGGAACCGCTCTCTCCACTGAAAAAAACATGCTGGCATTAGTTGCCAGGAGATTTGTGACAAAAGCTGCAAATCTAACATCGATCGCCACTGAAAAACGTAATGATTTAAATTAGGACAGCAGTAATGTAATCCAGTGTTTGCCGTATGCGTGGCAACCAGCTGTTGCAGTGGAGTTCATCGTTGCAGGATGAGCTCCCCCACTACTTGAATCCCTTTTTCCTGTAAGTGTACTCACAGATGGAAAAGACTATCTCATGATAATTAATGGACAGTACCTATTTGTGCTCAGTTTTAATGAAGAGTGAGTGGAGTGGAGGTCAAACTGATTTTACTGACCAAGATGAGAACACAGCAAGGTTCTGGGTTGGATTAAAATAGATTTTTTTTTTTTTGTAAATCAGCAAAGGCATTAGCACCATATTACCATGCATTTCCTCAAAGGTAACGTTCTGGTTTTTTTTGTGTGTGACTGTAAAATCCAGAACAAAAAAGCAAAAAAACAAAACAAACAAAAGCATTTCCGCTTGCGTGCACATACCAACTAGGTATGCTAATTGACTTTCATTCTCTAATCCTGTCAGTATGACAAGTGAACATAAATCGGACAGAAACAATGATATCATTAAGCAATGATAGAACGGTTCCTTTCTTGGTCTAGTTTGGGTCAACACGTGATTTCCACAAATGTTGAAGGGGGAGAAAGAAAAAAAAAAAAGTAACTCACCGGCTCCTCGAGTTTAAAGAGCAGGGAGAACAAGAGGATAAAGAGCACTGCCGAAGATTTGGTCATGGTGTACCTTGAATGACAAAACAAGAGCCACACATTAGGATGGAACAATAACTGGGTAAATACAATACTGATACCGTGACGTTTGTCACCTCATATTGAACCAGTATCTTCTATTAAAAAAAAGCGCATGCCACAAACTTACAAGCTAATGGTGATGAAGAGGAAGCTCCAGTTGGAAAGTCCTATATCCAGCACTGTTGCCAAGGCTGGGTAATAGGGACAGTATTTAGGATTTTTAGAAGACAAACCACTTGCAATACATTATGATCTGGCATCACTATGTTACAACTATTAAGTTTGACTAAGAAGGTAGTATACAATAGGGGGGAAACAGATGCTTTGTCATTGTTCACATTTAACCGAATAACAGTGAAACCTACAAATTTGAGGCTTAAAGTTGGAGAACTGTATGCTCTATTTATGACGGTTAATTGCTGTATTGGTTTATTAGAATCTTCAACTATCCCCTTAGATGTGATGTAATGCTGGTATCGATATGGACTTTAGTCAGAAGAATGCCGCAGTATTCTGTATCGAAAGCTTAGTCAGTAAGTGAAAATGATGAGAGTTGACCATCAGTCGCTTTCCTAATTCTCTGTTCTCTGAATACTTTTGTGCTGCCTTCTGAACAGTTAGGTAAAGCTCAAGACACCACTTAAATGTTCACCTGTGGGAGCCACTTTAAGGAGATAAACTCTCCAGCTCAGAATGACGCGGGGTTTCCCTGTCCAGCACTCCATGGTCCGACGCGTCAGAGCCGACAGGCAGAAGATGATGGTGAGGTGAAGTAACGTCATGAAGAGGGGATAGTGGAAGTCCTGAGGGAGAAACGGTAAGGGTCATCTTGCATGGCCTGGTGGAGGTAGAAATCGTCCAGTGTCTCAGGGTTTTCTCGGGGTCGTGAACCCTGAGACACTGGGAGATGACCTGCTTAAGGTGAGTCAAGGCAAGGGTATTCGTGTAGCACATTTCAACAACAAGGCAATTCAAAGCGCTTTACATAAAAAATAAAAGCAATATAAAAATACATTTAATAAAAACACCCAAAACGGGTTAAATAGGAAACAGGAGAGTAAAAGTTACAGTGCAAGAATTGAATCATTTGATTTAATTAAAAAGGCAGCACAAACAGAAAGGACTTAAGCCTTGATTTAAAAGAACTGAGAGTTGCAGCAGACCTGCGGTTTTTTTGGAGTTTGTTCCAGATATGTGGTACATATTATGTATATATAACCTCCTCCAAGAGAGAACACACTATGAACGTTAACTCCAGGTCCCAAGACAACAAAATTGTCATCCCAAATCATCATCATCATCATCATCCCAAATGAAACCTTATCTTATTGCTGGAAAACCAGTAATGCTTTATGGACTCCTTCCCTCACCTTCATCATCCATTTGTTGTAGAAGGTGATGCCTATAGAGAAGACGTAGTAAAGGAGAACTAATCCAACAGTGCGAATCCCCCGGCAAAGGAACTGGACAGGGCACGCCATGCAGGGCTGCCAGGGTCAGCTGTCCAGGACAGACAGCTACTGTGGAAAAGGCATCGCCAACCTGAATCCGCACCCCGTCCTAACACCCACAGGGGACTGCTTCAAGAGAGGGACCGGAGAGAGAAACAAGGCTAGAGCTCGATTTCATCTGTGTGCAGCAATGTTACAGCTGAACGAGTGGCTACAGAGTTAGTTTTCGGAGTTATAAGTGCGCCTGCTGCAATGTTAGCTGTGCGTTAACCTAGCCCACGTTTGACAACAACCACCATCAGATAGCAGTTAAACCACGTCAGCTAACAAGCGGTTAAGCCGCTATTAAGACTCCTTATGTGAACCACAGCAAGCCAACAGAAAACAGGAAGTGAGTTAGTGTCCTATTATCAATTAGACAGCCTCGGCTAATATTAGTTAGCTGATTAACTCACCAGTAGCTAATGGCAGTCATCAAATGGTTGTTTGGCCAAGTTTGACAGGTCCAGTTGTTCTTTGGGTTAATAGCGTATAATGTTAGCCCATTAGTTTTACGTTAGCTTGCTATGTAAGCCGGTAATGTATTGATGGTATAGGTTAACTAGGTCGATACAAAAATAAATAAGCAGTCATTTCTTGACGTAGACAAGTACGCCCCCGTCAACATCATCGCTCGCCTGCTGCTGCAACTAGTGCCAGAGTACAACGGAACGTGTCGCCATACTCCCATGCTGAAGCGCATTGATCGGTATCTCTATTAACAGTGGCCGTGTTTGGTTCCCCATCTACAAGTCACATGCACTATGACCTAAGACCTTGCTTGAATCAGTGTGAATCCCTCTTTAATTCGGCATACACACCGTCCGCCGAGAAGTAGCAGGATTTAACACATTTGGACTTTGCGGTTTTGGTTGTCAGTGCCCATTTCGGGCCCACGGAGTTTTTTGACTAAAATTATACGCACAAAGCGCAAACAAAATAAAATGAAAATGTGGGTGTATAGAAGTGTAGACACACGCGGACTTAGCTGGAAAATTTCAATGTAGCTAGGAGGTGATCCACACAGACACGGCTTATTTGAAAATGTCCTCTTTTTAAACTGAGTTTGGCCTTTGCCAGCAATAAACAAAACGGCACAGACCATTTTGCTATTAAAGACACCTACCGTCAGTCATGTTGATTATATGGCTGAGCAACGTGTGCAAACTTTGTGCTATAACATTACGCGGATCAATATTCGCGGGACAACAGAGTTGAAGGAAAATAACCGCCAGGGGCACTATTTTCTTTAGCAAACGGGGTTTCTTTTCTGCTCAAATCACTTCCACGGTCGAGGAAATAGGCGGAAGTCAACAACAGAGACCGTTGTGATCCCGCGCGCAGCTAAAATGTAACGCTTTTTACTCGAAATGATGTGTTTTTAACTTAACATTATTACCAACTCGATGTCATGTGAAAATACTGTACGTGCCACTGCTCGGCGGTAAGGTGCTTGTAATTTCTCGCAAGTTAAACCAGTCTATCCGTGTGTTTTCAGCGGAATGGCGGATGAAGAGGACGAGACTGGCTTCGACGAGGAGGCAGAGGACGGGTCAGGCGGAGTGGACGTCGGCCACGGGAAGAGAAAGAGGCTCTTCTCCAAGGAGCTCCGGTGTATGATGTACGGATTTGGAGACGACCAAAACCCGTACACGGAGTCTGTGGATATTCTGGAGGACCTGGTGATCGAGTTTATCACCGAAATGACCCACAAGGCTATGTCTATCGGACGCCAGGGCCGCGTCCAGGTGGAGGACATCGTCTTCCTAATTCGCAAGGACCCCAGGAAGTTCGCCAGAGTCAAAGACCTGCTGACCATGAACGAAGAGCTGAAGAGAGCGCGGAAGGCTTTCGACGAGGCAAATTACGGCTCATAACCTGACCATGGCACTCTTTGACCTAACGTTACTAATTGCAGTTCAGCTGCTTCAGTGTTCAGTTCAGTGTTTTTTTATGTGTGACATGTGATGTTTTATATGGCGGTAGGACGGCGATGAGCAATGTGTTGTACAGATGCCTGATGTCATGCTGTCTGCGACTGTTTAAATAAAGTCACTTACAGTACACATTGGCTTTACAAGCCCAGTCATTAATGGTCATTTGAGCTCAAGAATCCCCAGAAAAGACCACTCCATTGATCTGGCCAGTGGTGTTTATGGCTCAACGTAACAAGCACAAGCCAACTACGGCTTTAAAATGGCAGCATTATACTGCACTCCCTGTAGTTGCTTTTAATTAATAATTGATTTAACAGCCTACACACTTTCAGCTTCATCATCAAACCATAATAGCGTTTAAAATGTTAGGACCCCAGAAAGTGTGCAGCCACAGTGTCTACCTCGACTTCTTATGATGAGTAGAGCTGCAGCGATTAGTGTTCAAGCGTTAGAAAATAAGTTTCCAACTATTTTGATAATGGATTAATCATTTTGAGTCTTTTTTTTTTGTTTAAAACATAGCAAAATTATCTGGTTTGCTATCCTTAGTCTTGTATAATTGGAAACTGAATGTTTTGGAGCGTTAGTTGGCGACAACAAGACTCTGGCGGAAATGGGATTGAAATCGAACCCTTATTAAACTGCAGGATGACATCAGTTAACCGCAGTCAGAGGGCTAGCCAGGAATTCTGGGCCTGATTAAAAAGTTAGATCAGTTCCCTGGTATTTAATAAAGTATTCCTGGTGGATTTGTTTCGGTGTCCTCTCCAGGCATGGAGCCCTAAAAGCGGCACCACCTTGCACCCCACTTGTGGCAACAGTTACCCCGATCAGTACTTTAAAAGTGGACAGTATGTTCATCCACACAATCTGGGGATGAAGACAAAGCTGGCTGCAGTTTCAAACAAAGTGGACAAAAAGAAGAAACAAACAGATTTTATTGATATTCCTCAAAACAATTTTTTTTTTTTTTACACAGACCATAAATATGACAGACCAACTACAAGTGAGCATGTGTTAGTTCATTTATTCTGTTAAAGCAAATTACTTCTTTTTACAGTGAAGTGGTTGAATGAATTGGTCTAAGCAGCAGGTAACAGGCTGCCGTCCTATCTAGACTACATCTAGATCAGAGCATTACAGGGGGGGATCGCTGATGACGCACGCCTGTTAACACCATGAATACCGCAAAAGGTGCGAGCAGTGAATTTCCCCACTGCCGCCATGCCTTCCTGTCAGGGGGTACAGTGTCAGGGCAGCATCCATGGGCTGTCTGCATTCCCAAGCTCGCTGGGGAAGAGTGTGGCCCATTCAGCGACCCCCGCCGGGTGCCCTAGCTGTCTGTTGAGGATGTCTGTAAGGATGGTGAAGCGGGGCAGTGAACCAGGGGGACAGGAGGGAGGAGAGAAGGTTCGGGTGGGTCAATGAGGGGGTCGGGTGCGTTCTGAATGGGGGTTCACAGGGGAATGTCCATGAGTCTTTCTGGTTTTACTGCACATTCTCCATCATCTTGAGGAATTCTGGGAAAGAAAAGAGGGATGGGACAGTGTCATTGAGACGGAAAGCTTCAGATCATCAGCAGCAGCCATCTTAATTATGCCTCAACGAACTGCAGATTAACTGCATCCTACAAGTAGAGTTGTTCAACTTCTCATGAGTGGTTCAACCAAAGCAGGCCTTTTCTTTGTCAGGTTGGCTTAGAAAAGTATAGCAGTATTCATTCATTCACAAAATATACAAAATTTCCACCAGGTAGCCAACATTATGGTCACTAAAACCTCACCATACCAGATGTGCTAGAGCACAAGAGAAACATCTGCTATAAAATATTTCAATGTATGTTGTTTTTATTAAATCTAAAGTTACTGTACATTTATTTTGCTGTATTAATTATTTTATACT
The DNA here is from genome assembly GCA_011952105.1 of Coreoperca whiteheadi. NCBI lineage: Eukaryota > Metazoa > Chordata > Actinopteri > Centrarchiformes > Sinipercidae > Coreoperca > Coreoperca whiteheadi. The sequence goes on from CM022479.1 coordinate 2,657,986, forward strand.
AAACTACTTTACTGAGTCCTTTATAGGCATAATTAAGGCCTGGAAAAGTGACGTTTTTACTTTGAGGAAACACATTCATCATCATCATCATCATGCACGTACCGTCAAAGTCCAGCATGCCGTCGTTGTTCTTGTCTCCATCCTTCATCAGCTCATCCACCTCTTCCTCTGAGATGGCCTCGCCGGTGCTGCGGATGATGAGTGCGAACTCCTCTCTGTCGATGTAGCCGTCGCCGTTCCTGCGTAAAAGTCAGCAATGTGTGGGATTGTACACATAAACAATCAGTTACATTAGATAATAAAAGTGCCCTCTGAGCCACGTTCCAAACGGTAATGGTGTGAAACGTACTTGTCGAACACACGGAAGCACTCTGCCAACTCCTCCTCGCTCTTGCCGGCCTGGTCCTCCTTTAGCAGCCTCACCATCATGACCAAGAACTCCTCGAAGTCGATGGTACCGCTACCTGAGGGTAAGAAAGAAGCCACATAACTGATTAACAATGTCCTGGGCTCCTTGTTGGACACGGCAGTGCGCTCGTCTTTGCGCACCCATTTACGCATGAACCACAGTAAAAGGAAACACTGGAGTTAAGTGAGTCCCAATCTCTTTAATGTAATGGCATATATAATAAAAAGCAAAACCAATAAGAAAATGGTCTGTTTAGGAAATTAATGCTGAACTGGTATTTAGAATCCCACTCTTTCTTTGCGTATCTGCGCGTAAACCTCCTCTACCCAACGGCTAATCACAGAAGGTTTTGGCTCCAAATAATGCTCGATACAGTTACTTTGTTTATTTGAGCTGACGTGGAATGCCTATGAAGTGTGGGAGTCGTGTATTGCTTGTGCGTAAAAGCACTCATTGCGCACAGCAGGCCCACTGTGTTGCTATCAGAGACACACTGTGTATTAGTCGTTGCTCACCGTCCTCATCCACCTCCTCGATGATCTCATCCAACTCCTCTCTTGTCGGGTTCTGGCCCAGCATCCTCATCACGGTACCCAACTCCTTGGTGCTGATATCACCGCCACCGTCGGTGTCGAACATGTCGAAGGCGGCCTTGAATTCTGGAGAAATCAGAGTTGAAGGAATGAGGTTCGTAGCGTCCTTATTCACCGACATACTACGGTCCTCGTTTGTATTTCCTACTTGGCTGTTTCTAAACGTTTTACTCGTGAGCAGTAATTCATTGCAGTAGGATGTTTACCATGCATGAAATAATCCTCTGCGTTTCCCCATAGACCTAAACAACGCGGGGATCTGCCCCCCATGTGAATAACTGAAGTAACACATTCTGTCACCACCGTGGCGTTGTGCTCATCATCCCCTGCTCGTTCAAATCCACGTCGTACTGGGACTGATTCCACGCAGAGGATCTAAAATGGTCTGCCTTTTCTAAAGGAGCTCACTCATTCTGACAGAAGAAACAATAGTAGGTGGAACTGGATGACCCATTTCAACTTAATATTTAGAGGAGGGATACTTTTTAACCCGCTAAGCCACTGATAGTTTGATTAGTAATCTGATACCTGTTCGTGGGCAAGTAACGCGTTACTGTAGCCTGTACTCACCAGCCAGCATTTCCTCGCTCAGGTAGGAGCGGGCCTCTTGTTGCGCGTCAGTCTGGAAGAAAACAGGGGCCACTCTGTCATCATCATCATCATCATCATCATCATCATCATTCAATCCAGGCTTCATTGATCATTCCAGTTAAAACCCTGTAGATTGAGCCTAGGCCAAATTGTCACACGACGGCGACAGTAGCGATTTCCATTACATAACGCTGCTCCCACGATTCATTTTTAAAAGAACATTACGAAAAACACAAAATGGTTAAGACAGCGTCATCGCCTCTAAGTCCAAACTATAAAAATACCGCGGGAGAGTAAAAATACCATTACGCACCGTTGCGACAGATGATACATTTTAGGAATATCACAGGGATTACGGGAACAGTCTAGAGATATTTTTGGATTTTCACGTTGTGACTAGTGTTTGTGATAATAACATGCTTTAATAAGTCATGTGTTGCAGGATATAGCGGCTGCGTCTCAAAAGGGTTCTTGAGCTTCGTGAAAATGAGTCCGGCTATTTCAGGCTCAGCGCGTTCAGGCTCGCTGTATATGGCCAGCAGACACCCAAACCCTGGGAATTTGTCGCCTAAGCAGAATCCCAGCTGACGCCCAGCCAGCTCCCAGTTAGCTCCCCATGTTGACGTTTTATTCAGTAATATTTGCAATAGATAACTGCTTGAAATATGAATCAATTCATTAGGAATCATTTCAAAATAGACTAGAAACTATTTCACTCTAAAATGCTGTATTTAGAAATAAATTACTCAAATTTAGCAATTTTAAAGGAAGCCAACTGATAAACATTTGAACCTTATCAATAGAAGGAAACATGCTTCTCAAAAACTTGTGATTTCTAGACTTTCACATGCCTTTATTAGCCTACAAAATCACAAATCCTCCAATTCACAGACTCCTAATAATGGTTTAATAGGCCTAACTAGTGGCTGGTTGACCGATCAACTTGGAATAGTTCAACGGGTCACTTGCACAATTGATTGGTCTTACCATGTTTGTGGATTAGTTTTTTCCCCCCCAAATATCCAAGGAAAAAGGAAAAGCCCAAAGGAGTGGTCAATCCGCGTGCACCCCAACAGAGAGACTAGACGTCAAGTGAAGATTCAGACACACTTTAAACGGGACAGCCAGGTCCCGCCCCCTGCCTCTCACAGGCCTCCAGATTTAGAATCCTGAACTTTTAGGGTTCTGGGGCCACAGCAAGCCAATCACACTTTGGAGAGGAAAGCTCTTGTTTCTCGAAGTTGCCGGGTTGAGAATGTAAGGGAGGAAAACCCGGAGCTTTTAGCACTTTTGTGATCTAAGTCAAGGTAGAAAAGGATTGGAGATGCAAATTGAACAATGCGCAGGAAAATGCGAAAGATGCAGACAACATTACACTGTGTCTGTCACCTGGTTTGTTAAAACTGGGATTATAAGAGGCAGGATGTAGGAAAGAACTGTGATGTAGTGTGAAAGAATTCCTACTGAAAAGCAAATACACTTTTAGAAAAATCTAATTAATGCATTAGGTTGCTCCCTAGAAAATGGCCCCATAGCAGCGTTCAGTGGTGTTGAACTCCTAAAATAACGAAACTAAAATGTAACTAAAATTCAAAAAAGAAATAACAATAAAACTATAGATCTTGCAGCTCGTCAGTGCACACTGTTGATTTCTATTCAGGCCTTGTAAATATAAGACAGTGGGCGAGAAGTGGAGCCAAAGATTTCTAAAGTCGGTTATGGGTTTTGTGATGATGGCGTTTAAATCTGGGCGTGAAACTCAAAACCGCTAGAGACAAAATGCTGTGGGGCTGGACCCCCCGCCTCCACTCCCTTAGCCCTGAATAGCAGGCAGATTTCAGGCTGAGAGAGGACAGGGACGCGAGGCAAGCAAGCACCCACACATCCCGGTTGTCTAATAAACACAACCTGATGCTCCTTATATGGTGGGCGGTTCCTGAAGGGAGGGCCTTGAGGTGAGAGACAGGAGAGGAGGATAGGATGCAGAGGAGGGGAGCAGCCATGAAGAAAGGGGAGGGATGTTGCTTTTGAGAAATTTTGGGGGGCTTGCAGGCTATATACCCAGAGGGAGAAGTGCAGGGATAATGAACTCATCTGCTCTGTGATTGCCTCTAGCTTCCAATGACGGCTCGGCTTCAACTCTCACGCTGGGGATGAGCCACTTGGGGCATTGATTTCGGTGCTGGGCGACCACTGTGTGAAGACCAAAGATAATGAAAGTTCTCTAGTGTTGATAAGACAGAGAGGTTGGTATACGGCACTGTCTGCAAATAGAGGTATTTCAAAATGCAGCGTGGAGGCAAGTAGGGACTGGAATGGGGAGATGAGACCCCTTGTAGTTGAACAAATATTAGTGTGTGTGTGTGTGTGTGTGTAAAGGGAAGATGTTTGGTGGTGGCGTCGAAAGTGCATGTGCTCGTGTGGGTGTACGACGTTTGGTCGCGCACGTGTGTGTATCTGAGGATCATAAGGCCAGACAGACAGTGGCAATCTTGAAGTCATAAGAAGTCCCACGGGGAGATTAGAAAAAGAATGAAACAAGCAAAAATCTGACATGCATGGCGGAATAATTTGCAAAGATGAACAAGGAGAAAGTGGATTTATTTAGAAAGCACAGAACAGAGAACTAAATAACAGAGAAGATATTTAGTTTTGAGGAGGAGGAGGATGGTGGGGGGGTTAAAGCAGGCGGTGTAGCATTTCTGGAGAAACAGCAGCTGCCAAGGGGACAGCTGGGCGTCCGACTCAAAACGGCGACCAGGGGAGAGCGCCTTCGTCTTAAAAGGTTTGAACGGATATTTATAGAAATCCTCACCGAGCCCCGGGGTTTCACATGAGACGGGAAAGGGGAGTGTGGGTTAAGGTATTTCACTTGTATCCATTTTGACCAAGGAATGTAGAGCTGGTGTCATTACTGGACGTTCTCCATCATCTTCAGAAACTCTGGAGAGAGAAAGACGGGGCAACAGTCAATTACACAACCCACCAGCGATCCATCAGAACTGATCAATGAATGATTGAACAGAAGGACAAATCAGTCAGCTCAGCCCACAGTGTGTAGACAAAGCCTGTACGTGAGGTTTACATTAAATAATCTTAGTGAACTAGATGAGAACATACACATAGTATGAATTTATGTATCAATTAAGTATTTTATTATGTTATGTCTATGTTGTCTGCATTAGTTATTTATCTTTCATTACTTTTTGAGGTCATTTTCTTTAAAAAGAAATTCATATCTGAACAATGACTATGAAGCTGGAGCCAGCAGCTGGTTAGCATAGCTTAGCATAAAGACTGAAAACAGGGAAACGGCTAGCCTGGCCCGGTCCGAATTTCACTACTTGCCCACCAGCATCTCTAAAGCTCACTAACTATAACACGTTATATCTTGTTTGTTTAACCTGTACAAAAGCCCAAGTAAAACATTTGCCATTTTACAGGGCCCATGTGCCTTTATGATAAGCTAAGCTAACCAGCAGCTGGCTGCGGCTTCCTGTATTGTACGGAACCGATTTGAGAGCTGTATCGATCTTCTCATTTAACTCTCAAAAAGAAAGTGAACATTATCCAAAATGTCAAACTATTCCTTTAAACATGTGAGTCCATTACAGACAATGCCTTTCATGATCACGCTTTTACCTGTGACCTTCTGTTCAATATACAGCTGACGCTGCCCCCCCTCGTATAAAATATGTTCTTTTGCTGTACATTGTGAAAGACACTGCATGGTCTGCAGGAGTGGAGAAAATCTTCTCGCTCAATCCGTAGCTAGTTAATCTTACCATCAAAATCAATCCTTCCATCTTTGTTTGTGTCCGCTTCCCCGAACATCTCATCAATATCTTCCTCCACGACTGGTTCTCCAGTGAGATGGAGGATATCTCCAAACTCCTCCCGGTCAACGAAACCATCTCCGTTCCTGTGGATAAAGAGCAATATTAAATTCACAGTGTGAAAACGAATCTCTCGCCTCCCTGCTCTCTTACACCTTCACACCAACACACACTGCGGATGCTCATTAAAAAGTCTGCTTTATTTGAACAGTTCAGGCCAATACTTTGATATATTGCAGCCTAAACTGGGGCTGAACTAGAGTCCAACAATACTGGATTTTTTACATGAATGGATAACATTAACGTTTCCCTTAAATTTGATTGTTAAAGAACTGTTACCACTAAATGTACAAAGTGGGACATTCTGCAAACAAAAAATATCAATCTGGCAATTTTGTTGTTATCAGCCTATGTATATGCATTGGCCCAGATGATTTATAGGCCGGGTTCTAGTCCAAACTGTAGAATCACTCCTGGCTCGCCTATGAGAACAAAAAAAACAATGTCAATTTGGACATGTTGCTATGGTGAGCATGTTAGCAAACAGTCGCTTATGTACACATTCAGCAGATATGGACCATACATTACGATCCGTATTTTGTCGCGTTTCTGGCAACATGGTGAATGTCAGTCCAATTTGGTGCTGTCCTTTTAGCTCCGTTTTGGTCTCCATAAACTCTTGATTAAAATATGGAGCTCTTCCGCTGCTAAAGGTTCCACAATGTTCGCCAGCTTGTCGCTAACTGTCTGTCATTTGATGCTGGGTAGGTAGTGTACAGTCGGTTTATCTAAGCTTTTTTGCTAAAAATGTTTTTAAAAAAATGCTGAAAAATGTGCTGAAAGACTCTAAACTGCCACGTGGAGCTGAGGAGAGCTACAGAGTTGGTCATAATTCTCTTTGTTTTCTTCACTAGGCGTGACCCTTTTCACATTGATCCATTGTTAATATAAAAATATTAATTAGTGCAGCTTTAAAGTGGATTTTTGTAATAACGTGTCAAACGACAATGTGACAATGCGAAAGGGGGAGGGTCATAGTGATGAACCCACAGAAAATTCTCACCTGAGTCGGCAGCATCCCCTTGGCTTTAGGGAGCTTTATAGTGCGTTTCAGCTCACAAAGTGTGCCCTCAAAGTGTTTTGGCTCACTCTCACTGCTCTCATAGCGTCGTTTTCGGCCGCAGCAGGCAGCTGTTTCACGAGATAAAGCTGTAACAGCTCACTGTACACTACCTGCTCAGCAGCAAACAGCAGACAGACACAGTTGGAGAGCAGCTGGTGAACATAGTGGAGCATTTAGCAACTAAGGAGCCACATATTTCCCGCAGGAGTTGGTGGAGACCAAAAACGGAGCTAAAAGAGAGAGAATATTGGACTTGCTAATGTAATGTTTTTGGCCACCACAGACACTGCTCCAAATGAATGATACAGTTGCTCGGTAACTGTGGGATTTGTGAATATGCAACTGTTTGCTAACAAGTTCACCCTGGTAACTTCAAGGGTGATGATATGTCAGTGTTGTGTTCACACCTTGTTTCCGCTGCCCGCAATCGGCCAAAAATATCAGTTTTCTTTTGCTTTTCAATTACAGTTGGACAATTGGATGTACAGTTAGTTTTCCGATGCATTGTCAACACAGACTGTGGGTGCAGTATCACATGAGATACTTGCTCTAATGTGCTGTGTTCTACAAAGACTTTTTCAAATTGTTTAATGATTCTGCAGGCCATAAAAATGTAACCTAATTCTATAATATTATAATTTAAAAGCGTTTCAATTCAGCCACAGCACAACATGAAAATCTTGAATGCAGCTGCATGTGGTGTTTGCATTTGTCTTTCTGATAAGGTTGGGTGTCATACTTGTCAAAAATACGGAAGCATTCTGAAAGCTCTTCTTCACTCTTTCCAGCCTGGTCCTCCTTTAACTGTTGCACCATCATGACCAGGAACTCCTCGAAGTCGATGGTTCCGCTGCCTGAGGAGTGCGAAGGCGAATAAGTGAGGAGGGAGAGGGGCAGGAACGAAGTGAAAAGTGAGACGAAAGGGAAGGAGGCTACACATGCAGTGCAATCTGAGTCCCAGCTCCACCTTACAACACTGTCTTAAGGTATTTTTTAACAGTTTGTTTTTAACAATCATCCATATCCTCACATCATGATATTTATTGCATTCTTGCAAGTAGTGCAATATCTTATTTCTTGCCACGTTCCTGTCTTGTCTGCTGCATTTAACCGGCAGGTTAAATCAACCAATCAAAAATAAACCTTTCCGCTAGGATCCTGGTGTGGCAACCCGAATGTCCAAAGCAAGAAAAAAAAATGGGGGACATTTTTAAGGTGGCTGGCAAGATCATCAGCAAGCAGCAGGTAGACATCTTTTATCGCCAGGTCTTAAGGAAGGAAGAATCGGTTTCAGGGAGCCCAGACCATCTTCTCTTCATGCTTAAGTTGCACAAAAGATAACTGTAACCTTGCACGTACTGTAGCACCCAATCCTATAAATATACATATTTTTATAGTTTTTATTGTTGTCCTGTTATGTGTGTACTGCCATTGTTTATCTGTGCTCTGCTGCAAGCCGAATTTTTCCCCAGTGGGGCAATAAAGAACTGAACTAAAAATGCTATTGAGTTGCATTGTGGGAATTGTAGGATCCAAATGTTTTTGGGGCTTGATTGATACTGGGGTCTATAAGTCAGGATATTTCAGCCTCTGCTGAATTTTGACCGTTCTTTTCTGAATCTGTCGCTCACAAGTCTCCCAGCTTTATGGAAGTAAATACAAAATTGTTGGAGTACCACCTTTATGGGTTAGAGTCACTCAAAACATGGCTTTTTCTTATGGCTTCCCTGTTGTATTGATTTGAGGCCACAGTGAGTAGGTAATTTAGTAATTCTGCCTCTTTTGTTTGGAGAAAAGCACACAAAACAAAGCTAAAGAACCAGGGGGGAAAAAAACAATTAAACTGAGGAGCCGGATCCCATCAGTCATCCTTAAATGTCTATGCATTGGGATGCAAGAACTGTTGTCCTTTTTTATTTGCTGATCACACAATGATCTCACCGTCCTCATCCACCTCCTCGATGATGGCATCCAACTCCTCCCTTGATGGGTTCTGGCCCAGCATCCTCATCACGGTACCCAACTCCTTGGTGCTGATGTCACCGCCACCGTCGGTGTCAAACATGTCGAAGGCGGCCTTGAACTCTGCACGAGAGAAGGAAAAAAATTGGGACAAGTCGAAACTGGCAAAACAAAATCAAGGAGAAAATTGTTTCTGGATCTGGTGCTTGAATGTTACATTTTGGAAGGTTATAACAGCTCAGAATAGTCATTACTGTAGTCTGAAAAACATGTGTGTGCAATGTATTACACAATACAAAGGGTCAAAGTGAACAAAAGGTCACCAAGGTCACCAATTTCCAAGACGAATTTTCAGAAAACCATTTCCAGCTGCTTGTTCAGTACAAATGTCTTGCCATTTATTCATAGAACCAGATTCATTCTGAACCATTTCAAACAGCAGGAAGCTTAGATGAAAATCAGTGGCGGAACCTCATCCAATGTAATCCATTTATGGACTCTTATAGCGAAGAGATACAGACCTGCAATCATCTCCTCAGTCAGGAAGGAGCGGGCGTCGCTTTGTGCGTCAGTGGGCTTAAGAGAGGTGAATCCAAGAATGAAAGGAGAGGTGGACAGAGAGAGAGAAGATATCACTCCTGTGAGCTGTATGAACCAGCAGCTGCATGACGTCACTGAACACAAATGTTCATTACCAGAACAACATGGGAGGTGTGAAAGAGAATAATAGCACCTTCATTAGCATTCAGCCACTCACACGCGCACATTTGGAGTGTGCTGCTGTAGTTATGCACACTAGCATCACATAAGCTCTCATAAGAAATGATATGTCGTTTTTCATGTCTTGAAGTCCATCAGCCGCCTGTGATTTGACAAGCTGTCAACCTGCTCTGTAACTTGTTAGCCCATTTCCCACAATTCCTGTACTGAAGATTACTTGTGACCACTTTTTAAGGTGTACAAAAAGTGTTTTAGACATTTTAAGTGTTTTGCTATCTTGCAGGCAACCACTGGTTTCAGTCAGTCATTTTTCTACCGCTTGTTCCCGTTCGGGGTCGCGGGTGACTGGAGCCTATCCCAGTGGCTTCGGGCCTCAGGCGGGGTACACCCTGGACAGTGGCCAACTCGTCGCAGGGCTTACACAGAGACAGACAACCATTTACGCACACATTCATCCACTAGGGACAATTTTTTAGAGTCACCAATTAACCTAATGCATGTCTTTCGACGGTGGGAGGAAACCGGAGAACCCGGAGAAAACATGCAGACTCCACCCAGGGAGGTTGTGGTCTGGTCCGGGATTCGAACCCACGATCTCCTTATAGGGAGGCGGGGGCGCTAAGCGCTCTGCCACCGTGCACCCCCCACTGGTTTCACTGAATGAAAATGAAGTTGCAAGTTGAATCTTGTTTGACTTTGGTAGTAATCCATCACAATTAAACATCATACATGCTTTTAAATTGCATGGTAGGGTTGGCATCGTTATTGTGTCATTGTATTATTGGGATGGATTACCCATTTCAAGGAGTTTTACATTTTTTACAAATAGATTTTCACATGGATTAAAATGAATGGAAATCAATACTTGCCTGGAAGGTAAAAAGAAAACCTAAACAGCTACTGGTAATATCTAGTATGTCCAAGTTGTTTCTGCATGTTTTAGTGGGATAAAACATGCAAAAATGCTCATATGATCCTTCACTGGCACGTTCTCACTCACTCGCTCTATCACCTTATAATATAAGCCTTATATATCCTTATACTGTACGCCATGTTTCACCATCGAGCCAGAAAAAACTAAAAGAGAAACCTAATGCCAGAGACAGAACTATCATTGACAAAGTGACAGCCAAGGACTGGAAATAGCCTTGTGTCAGGTAAGAAGTCATGTTTAATCCTCTGCCAGCTGTCTGCACTTGTTAATAATGGTCCTTAAAGGGGAACGCCACTCAATGTAAAACATGTTATTTCCACATTTAGGCATTTTGGTGTTTTTTAATCAGGAAGACGTTGGAGATGGACGAATGTTGAGGTTTTACGCTGAAACTAGTTTTAATCTCTGCTGCTCCAGTCTGATCCAACAACGTTTATCCTTGCCACTGGCAGCTGTTCTCGCAGTTTTACCGTCTTTCCAGTTTGTCCTTATATCCAGACTTTATGCCTGATGACATCACAAGTTTACAATGCACTGTCGGCCATACACGCAATGGGAATCTTTCTTGACAGTGCTAGCTTTTAAATCTTGTTTAGAATGCAAACAAGTTCATTTCGAAACAACAAGAACCACTATCAGTGCTCGTCCCAAACATTTTTGTCAATTTTATAAAAGGGCCGATGTTGAGAAATGTTGACTAGAGTTTATCAAAGCATAGCAAAAAGAAGAAAAGAATACTTGAGCGGTATTCCCCTTTAATTGTTATTTAGACCCCTGTTCCGAGATCGTTCAGGAGAACAATCAAGTATTTTCCCTCTATCCCTGTTTGCTTGACAGAACCTCATTAATATCGTAACATATGGAAGTTCGCTCAAACCCACTAATTAGTTCACTTTAAGGCTATTCTTAAGGTGAGCCATGGTAGAGGATTTGAGAGGTGAATGTCATAAGTTAGGACACAAGGCAGCACGTCTTCTCACTTTACACAGCTGTGTACTTTCTATTCTTAGTATCGCTTCCTCCAACCTAAATATCAAATCATATTTAGTTTAGTTACAAAGTGATGGGACACAAAAGCAGAGAAAAATCACGTCAGTCTGTAAACAAACAGCGAAGAGGACTCGCAGAAGTTGGACATAAACAGAAGTTTCCAACAGCAGGTAACCACTCAGGAAAATTGTTTTTTCTGTTTGTAGCAGAACATCATACAAACATAATCAGCTAAAGTATTTTCCCCAAATTATTTCCCCCAAAATTTCAGGAATTCTAAGAGATAAAACACCACTTGTGTGAAAAATCCAGTTGATAACCCAGATGTGCTGAAGATGAGGACTTGCTGGGTGACTGTGGGTGAGCAGGAGAAGTTCGGACAATAATCTCCATCTTCGGTTAATTGGCTTTTATCCTCATCAGTTGAAAACAAAAGCAAATCCTCAAAGATTCATTAAAACTAAAATAGCCTTCTCCTTGTGGTTCCCCTATAACCTCCTTCTCAGTTCTCGGTTTCTTACCATGGCGGCCGGCTGTGCTGAACAACAGACACCAGTAAAAACGGCAGACGTCTGGCAAAGGAGGTCTCCCCACCACACAGTTCAGGTTGGACTGTGGCGTTACTCCCCTCCATAAGTAGCCTCCCATCCCAGTACACTTTTACTGAAAATGATCAGGATTGGGCAAGAGGCCCCCTCCTCAAACAAGAGGCAGCCAATCCAATCCAACTTTAGTTTGTGCCCTCTTACAATCTCCTGATGGACATCTCCTTGTGCGGCACACTCTCTAATCCCCCATATTTAGATAACAGACAAGCTCAGTGACACTGATTTAAAAAAAAAAAAGAAAACAGCGCATGCATCAGGCAGCTGGAGGTTATTTTGGCAGAGGATCAACGGAGCATCGCAGTGCAGATGAACACTTGATTTCACATACTGTACGAGAACCAGAGTGTATGCACCCTCACACACATCACATGCACACGCTCACACACAGATTAACACCTCCCTGCATGCACAGATTCTCCACCCCATTCGCAGCGTCCGTTATCCCATCTATCCGCCTGTCTCCCTGTCCTCACTGCCGCTGCCATGCCCTTGCACTTATGACATCTGTAACTTAAGAGGTGTGCAAATGGACTTGTGATCTCACACAGCTGTACCCCGTCTTTGACCAGTTTCGCCATTGGTTTCTCACTCCATCAACAAGTAAACAAACAAAACCATCTCATGTAGCCACAAACAGGCGACCCATAAGTAGTATGTCAATCAATCCCAAGGCTTAATTGAGAGCTGGAGTGAGGCCAGAACTGCTTCTTGTGTTCCAGAAGTGAGAAAACGTCCTGCAAAAATCCCATTAACATTTGTATAACGCAAAGAACTAAAAATCCAGGCAGGGAACGTAACTTTGCTCAACAGTATGTCGTGTGGCTCGCTCCTGTGGCCAGAAAACCTTCGTTACACGTTACACGTCATAGCTCGACAAAAGAGATGAGTCAATGAGCTGGTTGAGGGGGCGTGGCTCGCTAAGGCATGTATGTAATGGAGCGTTGTTGGGAGGACCTTTTTTTGTAGGCCAACCTGGATGTTAGCATCGCTCTGGTTCCCTCGACAAAAATCCAATGGGATTTTGGATGAGTGCAGAAAATAAGCTCTGTGGCAAACCAAAGTTTTTGACACTTTCACGTTTTGATCACCAAGATGATCTTCACAAATGAACCCCACTTTTATGAGTTTTGAAGCGTAAATTCGATTGCCAGCTAATGTTAGGCTATAAACGTACTACAACGAGTACTACAATTGAATTCTTGTCTCATTTGTGGTCCGATAAACAGCAAATTCTTCAAATACTGTACCCCGTATCATTATTTTCCAAGCTACTGTAGCTGCCATATATCGTGGGACCCATGTGCGCACGGAGTAGGTTGGAAAAACGATAGATGCGTACTGAGAATACTAGCTTCTTCTTTGCACCTGCCTCTACTTCATTTACCTTCCCCCTTCTTCTCCCCTTTTCTTTCCTCCTTTGTCCCATTATTTCCATCAAACGCCACACCTTTTCTCCATTCTTTTATTCTCTAGACAACACTCCTCTCCACCCTTCCACTATTCTCCATGTTTTGATCTGCACCTTCTCCTCCTTCCATCTTAACCTCCTCTCACCCCCCTCAGTCATCACCCCTGCCTTCCTCTGAGGGCCACAGTGCGAGTTCAGCTTCCATGCCGTCCAACTTATTTCACCGCCTTCATTGAGTGCCTGTTTGGTGCCTGACTGACAGCACCAGCTGTAGCTTTCCCCGGCTCAAGATTTTCTTCAAGTGCTCCCCCTCTAGTCGGGTGAGAGAAAAAGGTGCGGAAGGATGAGACGATTTTTGTTTGCAGAGAAATAATGAAAGACCATGAGGAAATTGCTTGTACTCTTTTTTAAGGTGTTTTTCTTTTTCTCTTTTTCTTTATTCATCGCCTTCTCTTTCCACCTTCTTCTCTTCTACCGCCTTCTATTCCTGGACATTCCCTGGGGGAGCAGCTGAGCCCTCTAGACAAACGCACCCTATATAAGGCTGGAGGTATGCCATCACTCCTCCCCCCTCCAGCCCTCTCTCTCCTCTCCTATTCCTCTCTCTGCCCCCTTTCCTCACTGTCCCTTGTCCCTTCTAGGTGCCCACTCTCCTCTATGCCCCTCCAACAACCATGTCACTCCTTATAATGTCCTTTCCCCCCAATGCACTTCTAGAAAAAATCACTAACAAAAACCATTTTAATTATGCCTACATTTTATCATTTGTGCTCTTGGTCTTGATTCAATTGGGGTGCATTTGGGGTTAGAGCTCCTGCCTCCCAAAAAGGAGATAGTGGGTTTGATTCCCGGACCAGACCAACATCACCAGACCAGACCAACATCACACGGTCTCTCTGGGTGGAGTCTGCATGTCCTCCCCGTGTTACCGTGGGTTCGCTCCGGGTTCTCCGGCTTCCTCCCACCATCCAAAGTCATGCATGTGTAGGTTAATTGATAACTCTAAACTGCCCCTAATGGATGAATGTGAGAGTGAATGGTTGTCTGTCTATGTGCTGGCCCTGCGACGAGTTGGCCACTGTCCAGGGTGTACCCCCCCTAAGGCCCAAAGTCACTGGGATAGGCTCCAGTCACCCGCAACCCCTAACAGGAACAAGCGGTAGAAAGTGAGTGACTGACTGACTGACTTCCATATTTCATTTGCACCGTTTATATTGACAACAATTGCGAAGGCAGGCATCAGCTTGAACGTCTACAGTATTCAGATTAAAGTAAAATTTGTTTGCAATGTCAGATTTTTATCTAAGCTAGCAGTGGTGGCTCCAAGGAAGGAAATGTCAGTCTGTTGATGCAGACTGAAATATTTCTCGATTGGATGGATTGGCATGGAGTTTAAGCCCATAACTTCACACCTTGCGATCATTGGATCAACATTTTTACTTATCCAATACTGTGGTTTATGGCCAATACACGCAAAACTAATGACATTCCCATCAGCCTCAGCTGTACTTTATTTGCAAATGTTAGCATGCTAACTAAGGAAGTGAACATGGTAAACATTATACCTGCTAACAATCAGCCTGTGGGCATTGTCATTGTGAGCATTTTAGCATGCTGATGTTAACAGTTAGCTAATGCAACCGCAAGGGGGTACAAGCCAGTGTCTTCTTGTGCCAGTCCCAAGTCTGGATAAATGCAGAGGGTTGTGTCAGGAAGGGCATCCGACGTAAAACACATGCCAAATTAAAAATGCGAATCACGACAATGACTTCCATACCGGATCGGTCGGGGCCCGGGTTAACAACAACCGCCACCGGTGCTGTTGACCTACAGGGTACCGGTGGAAATTGGACTACTGTTGAAGAAGAGGAGGGGAGGAAGGTGTGTTCGTAGGCAGAGAGAGAAGAGGAAAGCTAAGAATGTAGGACTGACAGTAGGGACTTTGAACGTTGGGACTATGACAGGGAAGGCTAGAGAG
>CM022479.1:2688977-2775824 GCA_011952105.1 Coreoperca whiteheadi
CCTTTAGGACCCGGATTTGTTACACCTTAACATAGCCCTGACCGTCATTTCTAATGTTGAGTTTGTTTTTTATGTTCATTACGGTTGTTAAAAAATAACACCTATAGCCACAACACTGTTACCACCTCTGCTCTTCCTCATTCCTATAATCCCACTCGCTATCCCCTTTTCCCCCTTCCACCCCATTGGCCAGTGGCCGCCAGTAGATCTGTAAAATTCCAAGAATTCCAAGCATTGCTTGTCACTTATTTATGCTGGTAACAATCATCTTTTTAATTAAAAGTGAAAAAATCACTCCTCTGACTTACAGCAGTTTGGCAGCATATTTGAAACACGGTATCTAGCAGAAACTGAGGTCAAGTCGCTCAACTTTATTTCCAGGAAAACATCAACAGCTTTGCCTTTCACTTAAATATATCCATTTAATTTTACAGTGCCTTTGTAGAATAACACGCCAAATAACCCAAACAGGTTTGTGCATTTCTGTAAGACATACTGCTCGCTTCAATCCTTATTGATTATAAATTGAAAAACCAATTAAAATTTTCTCTTTGTTATTATCCCCATAGTTCTGAGTACATAACAAATGTTGAATGGTAAACCAAGGCAGACACATTTCATTGTGTATTGATTTTTTTTAATACTATTTAACACAGGCCTGTTGTGAAGCATTAACTGTTATTTGTTCTCTAAATGCAAAAAGGGAACAAGGAAGTCAACCTCAATATAATGACAGTAAATGCTTTGTTAGTGTTTATCTGTACACTAGTGTTTGAGAAATGCATTTATAAAAGAATGAGGAAGTCCCCGAGCAATCACAAAAAAGGGAACAAACAGTCTCGTCAAACAGGTACTCACACGGACTCCACCTTAGGATCTTAACAAAGCAGCACCTGTCGGTAAGATTTGCTTCATTAGCAGACTACATCTGCAATGCCATATTAACAAGCCAGCCGTGAATGATACTGCAGAGATAGACATAATAATCATTTAGATTAATATGCAGAGATTTTAAAAACATTACAGTTTAGGTTTTGCTCTCCTGAAGTATCGATGGATCCTGCATTGCTCCTGAATCAGCGCATCAGTGTGGATTTTGCAGACAATCTATCTGGGATGTCGACTCGAAGCTACTCGGAGAACAACCTGAAGTTTATCTGTGAGTTCAAGCCTGGGCCTGGTCTACCACAAGTGTCTGGTGATGAGGGCTGCGAGTCAGTGACAGTCATCCTCCCTGCGCAGTGCAGCGTTTACCAGCTGCGGCTACGCGTCTGTATGCAGGTAGGCAAACCCCACTGGATGGTCTAATGCTCAAAAGTGTGTTTAAAATTCATTGTTTTTTGCTGTCCAGTTTTATGATTTTTTTTTTTCTTCAATATATACACATTCACAGCTGGCAACTGAGTACATTCTAGAGCGCTTGATGGATAAATGCTTTGTTACTTTAATATTTACTACCATTAAACGTCAGCATCGTCATTGTAAGCATGTTAGACTGCTGACAATAGCATTGAGCACTGCTTTGCTATATGCTATCAGCAATTTATGATACAATCTCACAGAGGAGCTAAGCGTGACTTTTAGTCTTGCTTGGATAAATAATCAAGCTGCGACCATCAACATTTTCCAAATATTTGTCTCTGCCTTCAGGCACAGGAACAAAATTGCCATCCAGACCCACTTGCAATACTGGACCCAGAGAAATACACTCTGCTATATGCCAGGGGGGAAGACTGGTTTGAGGCCTACGATGACTGTCAGGTTATCAGGACGTTAGACATTCCATGGTCATGTGACAACACTGGGCGTCTGTTAGCCCACATTGTGGTACAACCGCTGGTGGAAGTTGATTCAGAGGAGAATAAGAAACAACAACAGTGTCTGGCTTACCTGATTGGGCACAACCTGGAGAAAGAAGCATCTGAGAGACTTGGTGAGCTCACATTCACCCGTAGGAAACTGGCATCTCCGAGAAGACAAGCGCTAAGGAATCGGGATAACAAGTTATATGCCACAGAACCTTGGGTGACATGTGCCCCTATTCCAAATGACCTACAGGACCAGCTAAACAGAAAGCTTCCTGTCAACCTGCATTACATGAGCAAGATCAGCTTCAGCATACAGGTTGATTTCGCTACGAAGCCAGAGGTTCTTCTCACGGTTTTTAGGAAGGTGATGGCAGACCAGGGTCTTGATTATGACACTTCTGAGAGTCTGGTATTGAAAGTCTCTGGGAGGGAGGAGTTTTTATCAGGAAATTACCCCCTCAGCGATTTCCTCTGGGTTCGACAGTGCTTGAAAACCAATGATGATCTCCACCTCTCCGTGGTCCCTGTGTCGCAGCTTGCCAATGAGACTGTCAAGTTTGTGGACTGGCCACTTGTTGATAGTTCCAGTGGCCAGTTCAGCTCCCACGATGATCTCCGCCTTGAAGGAAAGGATTTGGATGACATCTTCATGATATCCTTGTGGGACTGCAACAGAAAACTCAGAGTCAAACTGTTTGGCTTTGACATCCCAAAACTTCCAAACAAATACCCTCAGTCTGTTTATGTAAAAGCCTCAATACTTTATGGAAGCAAGGTTCTCTCTTCAGTGTCCTCCACTCCCAAGGCCTTCGCAGATGAAGTACTGTGGAATGAGTGGCTGGACTTTGATGTGCTCCTCAGGGATCTGCCACGTGGAGCCAAGCTGGGTTTCACAATTAACATTAACACTAGTGGTGGTGACATCTCTCCAGCAACCAGAGACCCAAAGCCCTCAGTAACCAGAGAATCATCATCTTCAGTCAAAATAGCACCAGACCTGCAGAAAGGGAAGGGGAAGGTGCTCTACTTTGTCAATCTTCTCCTCATAGATCACAGGTCTGATTTTGAATATCAATTACAACTTTGTCTTGCATTTATCCATGTCAAAAACGATAATAAACCGGTAATATGAAACTTCCCGTGGCTGATTAAAGAGCAATGTTACGTTAGTTTTTTATACTTAAGATTTCATGAAAATTACGCTTTGAAAAGTTAATATATGGTTGGATATATTTAACAAGACATAAAGGAAGACATACAGAAGAAAAAAGCTGACATACTAAAATAACATTGCAAATTGTGGATAATTGTCATCATGGGACACTCAGCACTTGTTTGTCTCTGCAGGTCCGTCCTTAGCCAGGGTCCCTACACCCTGCACATGTGGTCCTACCCTGACCTGGAGGAAGAGGCCATCACCTACCAGGCAGACAAGCTGTCCTCTGCTACCAACCCAGACATAGCTGACTCCATGGCTATCAGCTTCCTTCTGGACCGCTACAGCTTCCCTGTGGTTCTCCCAAATAGCGTTAGCCCCTCTGAACCCTCCGACAGTCCCACCTCCAGCCTCACCCAGACCAAATTTACTTCTTCCCCTGATGCACTCTCACCCACTTCCACCTCATTCAGCACAGATTCTTCCTCTCTGCATGTCAAACCTCCCCACGACCCATTAACTGACACTGTAACTCTTAGATCCCCAACTCCAGTCATCAGCACCAACAGGGCTGGCCTCAAACGGTTCCGGGAGGAGAGCATCCGATACGCCTCAAATCTACCCCATTACCTGCGCAATGTTGATTGGATGAACCGCAGAGTGGTTGGGGATGTCCACTGGCTACTGGGAAACTGGGATCCTGGGGAGCTGGATGTAACAGTGGCCCTGGAGCTGTTAAGCATGGACTTTGCTGATGAGACGGTCAGGAGACTAGCAGTCCAGAGATTGGAGAGCCTGTCCAATGATGATGTATTGAAGTATTTGCTGCAGCTGGTTCAGGTATGGGTTTCTGGGTATCTAAATAGACAAAAGTGTAAAAAATTGAAAATCGAAAACTCATACTAAATGTATGTGTGGAAGAACTGTGAAAATATTTGAACTTAGTTTTCTATTACAAGCCCCTACTAATATTATGCAGTCCAGTGCAAAACCATACCTATTGCCTAAAAAGTTGATGTAGATTTATATTCACACTTATATCTAAATTAAATAAATAAAATTAGTTAAACTTTTTGACATAATTCAATAAATGATTAGTATTTCAATAACTCAGCTATAAAAAATTGAATCATAGCTGGATTACCAACATGGCAAAGCAGGCAGCTGCCCCAGGGCCCCCAAAAGCCTCCGGTCCACTTCGTTTCCGCTGCATTTGGATTACTGACATTCACTAAACTCCTCAGTTACTGTTGTTACCTGTCAAGCTCTCTGTTCCTGAGCAGCACATGCGCAGTTTACAGTAATAACGGTAGCAGATTTACCACTTCTTAAATTCTTATTCATTTTTGCAACAACTAGTCCTTAATTTAAGGCAGACAAAAGACCATCGCTTTTGGCGGCCGAAATGACCACTGTGCTGTCAGATTTTATCACCATTAGCTAGCTAATTAATGCTAAAGTTACCTGAGAACCCTGTAAAATGAGTCCTAAATATGCACTTCATGGCTACATCGCTATATGATATTGCGCATAAAGACTGAGACTAAATCTACATGTCTCAGGCAAAAAGTCAGCATCCTCAACTGTTGATGAGCATGAAAATAAAGACATAGTAAGCTAGTTAGCCAGATATGTCAACAATTGCAGCTAAACACACTGTTTAACACATTCCTGACATTTTTGTTCCTGTTTTTGGAAAAGGGGGAAGTTTCTTGTATAGGGGCTGTATTTTTAAGACATGTTATTATTTCTGTTAATAATCTGTTGAAAAGAGTACATTTTATATATATATATATATATATATATATATATAACTGTATGTGCTGCAGTTTATAAATATTTATAAATGAATATACAGACAGAGATGGGAGGAAGGTGGGGGTTGTATTGCACTGCATGATGTTGTTCCTGTATTGCTGTGTCAGCTATGTGATACTCTCAGTCATTTAAGACGGAAAATGAAGTAAACACATTGCTTGTGAATCAAGGCAGGGACCTCTATGCGGGTGTAAATACGTTCAATGGGATGTGAATACATTTTAGCATTTTTAGCAAGACATTTAAAGCAAATGCTGTTATTATAAGGAGCCACAAGATTTTTTTACAAAGTTGTACTTACTGAAATGTCTGTGGAGATGTTTTGTGGGGGGTTGAGGCTGTAGATTGGTGACATTACTCACAGTTGTTTTCTATCCTGTTTGTTCATATAGACCCTCAAAGTGGAACCTTACCATGACAGTTTCCTCGCTCTTTACCTCATCCAAAGAGCTCTGCGGGTGAGTCATGCATCAATATTCAATGTACACAACAACACATATCATTCTTTTGGATTAGTATACAAGGATGTTGGTACATCCTTTGGCCATTTTTGTAGCCATTTTCTCTCCTTTAAAGAGTATTCTTAATAATTTGTTCACTGTGGCTCTATTATTTTTTGGTGGACGGCTTTATTACCTTACATAGCAATAATAATTTAATGCACCATGTATTTTAAAAAGCTGCTAATTTGAATACATTTCATAATTACTGACAGATTAAAATGAGCTATGAAAATATTTGGTTGCAAGATCGTGTTGTGTTTGCCTTTTTTAACTCTAAATGACAACATTTATCTAACATTTTATGTTCATTCTTTTTTTTTTTTTTCAAATTTGTCCCCAACGTGCCATCCTTCACCACAAGCAGGATGTAACTAACTCTACATCCCCAAAAGAAGCACCGTGGGGTACCCTAGCATCTAGTGTTGAAAGATGGTACTGTCAGTTTCACACAGCTTGGTAGAGTACAGATAGGGCGTGCTGCTTTTTTCTGCACTCCTCCTTTGGATAACTTAAGTCACATACAATAAATCAACATCTTTATAGCTGCAACTCCATCCCGTCAAACCAGAAAGACTTGCACTACAGCCATGCTTATATTATTACCATGGTCTCACCTGACAGAGGAACAGGTTTGCATTTATGTCAAAAATTCACGTTAGAATGGATACCATGGATGCCTCTGTGACAGAGAAACTCTCTTTTTAACAGTGAATCATTTTGTGTCCTGCCCCGCGCTTCTTCTCTCATGTAAAATGAAGTGGTAAAGTCTCACCGCAGTAGAATGTGGACTGCAGCTACAGTACATCTGTGTCCTGCTCTCTGACAAACACACACCTCACCTCGACCGGGTCCTTCTTCACTGCAGAGCAAGAGAATCGGCCACTTCTTCTTCTGGTACGTCCGCAGTGAGGTGGCAGGGTGCCCGTACTTCCGCCAGCGCATGGCTGTGATTCTGGAGGCCTACCTGCTGGGCTGTGGACAAGCCATGCTCGACAGCTTCACCAAGCAGGTCCAGGCTGTGGAGGCCCTACAGGAGGTTGCTCTAATGATTAAAAACCTCTACCCCGACAAGACCGACCTTCCTCCTACAGGTGGGACACATCTTTGAAAAACATTCTTATGGATTAGTATACTTTAGTTATACTTTTACAGAATGATAGAATAAAGTCAAAATGAGTATGGTCATATTTGTATTTTAGGCTTGGTAAGAGTCTACAGCCATGCTAGCAGCTCTGTGAGGCTGTACTTGGGCACAGCGTTGCATTGAGCTAACATCTGCATGCTATTAATGTGCACACAATGACGATGCTAACATGCTGATGCTAAGTAGGTATAATGTTTACTATGTTGACCATTTAATTTTAGTGTCTTAGCATGCTCAAATTTCTAATTAGCACAAAAAAAAACAAGTACAGCTGAAGCTGGTGGAAATGTATTCAGGAAAAAAAACAAAGTACTGGACAAATTGAAATTTTGACCTGATGATGGCGATAGAATCAAAATCCGAACGACATTTGGCTTTATCCTCTGGGCAACATGGATATTTGTATGCATGTAGGATTGACTGAAAATAGCATGTTACCCAATGCAACAGTGTGGCTCAATTATGTGTTTTTAATAGGTTTTGAACAACAATTGAGCTCTAAGGCACACGATTTATCAGGCTTTGGCTACACAGACAGATCAATTTAATGCTGGCTTATGTGTTTTCATGTGATTTGTTCACAAAATGAAAAAGTGTATCTTTGAAGTAACATTTGGACAGGTGGGTCATTGTTGGTTCTGACAGAATAGACACTAAACACACACAGGCGAAAGAGGAGAGAGGGGGGTGATAGTTCAGTTTTTGCTTCAGTAACTGTAAAGACTTGGGTATCTGTTTTGTAATTTAATTTGATTGGGTTTCGACGGGGTTATGTTTCTGTTCTCGCACCTGCTATAAGTGTGCATGTAAATGTTAATTAGCTGTGGGAAAGCAGCAACTCCCCAGAATGAACTGCAACTTCGTTGCGAAAATAGTTTGTTACTACACAATAAGTCAAAGCTTGAAGTCTAGACACACACCCACTCTTCTAGCCATCAGTGATTGGGTGATTAGCACCTCTTAATTTACACAAAGAAATTGAATTCACATTCATGAGTTTTGCAAATGTGGCTGGTTGGGTATCTTTATGTATATTAAGTGGTGCTGACAGAGGATATACTAGAGGAATGGGTGTTTGTCTTCACTCAAGGTTTGACAAAGACGACATGCTGAAAAGTATGAAGCCCCTTTATTGTAATAAAAGAGGACTTTTTCATGCTTTTTCATATTTAAAATCTGTTTTCTTCTTTGCCAGGTACCCTTATCCTGGGAGGAGCCATTTAGTGCATCACTAATCTAATTAGCTTACTTTTGTCTGTGTTTTAGCTCCCATCAAGCTTCAGGAGCTTCTTAGAAACTGTAATCTGCCAGATGAATTCCTGCTGCCCTTTGACCCCCGCATCAAAGTTGGACAGATCCTGGTAAGCCATGATAATGCTCAGTTTGTGTTTGAGTTTGTGGTGGTGTTGAATGACACCCATGGCTCACCCTAATGCCCTTAATCTAAAAATGGGAAAATATCAGATCTATATCTCTAAAGATAAATAATGCTGTATTTAGTATCTATATGTTTACCTTTAATATCTTATGCTACCCTAAGTGCCTTTGGTGTGTATTTTAATATAGAATGTTTTTTCGTTATTTATTTATCAAATTTTTCAAATCGTATCTATTATTATTTATTTATGTTTTGATATTATACTAGTTATTGTTGTTGTTGTTCAGAACTGTACAGTGCTGAGTGTTAAGCATGTTAAAAAAAGAATAGGCAAAGTTCAGAGTTAAAGTTGGGAAAAAATGTGTTTTGAGATTTTTGCCATAGTGCCTGTAGTGCTTGTTTTGCAAGCCTGAACGCCGCTTTCTCTTGCTATTTCTCTGTGATCGAATGTATCACATTTCACCTAACAACTCCACATATCCTTTCCATATTTTGCTTTTCCAAGTTTGAATTTAGTTTTGAGCAAAACGCTCAAAAACTAATGCGCTTCATTAGGACTGTGTGGGCGTGGTTTGGTCCGATTTGGTTGACAGTGGTCTGGAAACGGGTCCCAACCTGTCATCGCGTTTTGATTGAAATGTTGCTAAACCCTGATTGGTTCATGGAAATATGGGACATCAGCTTTTTCCCGGGGGAGCCCTGCCCACTTCCAAAAACCAGTGCGAAGAGCACATAGAAAAGCCCAAAATGTTGTGTACATGTAAGACCTCATCACTGATCTGATGGTAAGAGGATGATTTGAGAAAATGTATTTTTAGGGACTTTTTTAAAATTCAGTTACACAGAGTAATCCGCTCTCTTCATATACTTCTTGTCCAGCTGGAAAAATGCAAGGTGATGGCTTCTAAGAAGAAGCCACTGTGGCTGGAGTTCTCTCCCATGCCGTCGCCCACCTCTGCGACACCTGTTGGAATAATCTTCAAACAGGGGGACGACCTCAGGCAGGACATGCTGGTCATTCAGGTCAAGGAGATTATTATTATTATTATTATTATTATTTTTTGCCTTAATTACTCATTTTCCTGACAAAAGACTGTTGGTGTTTTATGTTGGTGATGTATCTTACCTTTTGGATAAAGTGACACCTGACTGTGTCTGTGTCTCTTCCTGTTTAGACACTGGTGGTGATGGACTCTATCTGGCAGGAGAAATCTCTGGATCTTAACCTTGTTCCATATGGCTGCATCTCCACAGGACACAACATAGGTACCAACATCAGGGCTGTGTTTCCAGGAGTGACTGCTTATACAGTCAACACAACTTAACTAAACTTTACTATAAATAACTTACTCCAATGTTGTCTCCATTTTCCCTATTATTACCACGTTACATAGTTTTTTTTTCAGGCGACCTCTTAGGAAATTATAGACCTGCAAAATAGCGCATTAGCATTTAATTTACCGACATGAGGGTCTACAGTAAATGCTGTTTCAAAGCCCTCTCCTGAGATATTGAATCCATTTATTTATTATGTTAGCCTAAAAGTCAAATTTAAGCATAGTAAGTCGAAAAATACTGGATTATTAATTTTTTTTTTACTGTAGAATGTAAATAAATGCTTCTCCTGAACAGGTATGATAGAGATTGTGAGGAATGCAGCGACCATCGCTGCAGTCCAGAGGAGCCATGGAGGAACGACCGGAGCCTTCAGAAACGATGCTCTGTTTGAGTGGCTCAAGGCCAAAGGTCCACTGCAGGAAATTGTAAGTTATGTGGAAAACACAGACAAGAATTGTGTTTTCTGCAAAATCTGGACCCGAATTAACTTGTAATATGAGATTACAAGTGAAAAAGCACGCTCCACTCATTCAGGCCTTCTTATTGAAGAGGTGCTGGGTCACATCGGCCTGTGCTGCCGCCCACAGGGCAAAAGAGGTGGAGATGCCTCCAAACGCTGCAAACCAGTCATTTCTATTTTTGACTGTGCTCATACAGTGACATTTTTTCAATGTGTAATTTCTTGTTACTAAATATCCTGTGTTTGACATACTTTCACGTTTACTTTGCAATGAAAAATCTTCTTGTCTGAAAAAAGAGTGTAGACCAGTTGACATTTATTCTTTTATTTCAGAGTCATTCATTCTCTAAATTATTATACATGTTCATAATTGTAGTGTAGGTATCCGCTGCATTAGTGCAGGTCATGCTACCACTTGTGTTGTGATCTCATTTGACTACAGCACTACAAGACTGTGGAGAGATTTGTGAAGTCCTGTGCTGGTTACTGTGTGGCCACCTATGTATTGGGAATAGGAGATCGACACAATGACAACATCATGATCACAGACCAAGGTTCGTACCACACGTTCTTGTTCGCATCGCACTGGCTATAATTGAATTAGTAGCGTGAACCTGCCTGTGTTTTTTTGCACATGTAAACAATCATTTATTGGGTAATATGACGGATAATGTAAATCTCTGCGACTGATGCTAAGTGACTGAATGATGGAAAAGACGAAAGAATGAATAAAACACCGAATAATGAAACCAGATGAGTTGATTAACAGAACTCCAATGCTTTTGTATTTCCGGGGCTTCTCAGGGAACCTATTTCACATCGACTTCGGTCACATTCTGGGCAACAGGAAGCACTTCCTTGGGATGAGCAGGGAGCGTGTACCATTCGTCCTCACCCCGGACTTCCTGTATGTCATGGGCAGGGTCAAAGGGGGCAACAGCCTCTGCTTTCAGCGGTTCAGGGTGAGAAGAATTCATGTGGGTGTGATTGTGTTTTGTTTGTGTGTAAATGCTAATTACACTGATACTTTAAAGGTTAAGGATAGAGTTGTTTTCTTATTGTCAACAAATCCTATGAAAAGACTAAAACCAACAATGCGTCAGTGTCTCTGTCAATACTAAAAGATTATCATTTCTTTGACATAACTTTTTAGGGTCACATCACCTTTCCATACTTGTCTTTGTCCACTGTGTATATGCATATGGGTAAATGTACTGTAGATATTTGTAAGATATGATTTCTTATATCCTATTATATTTTGCCCATATCAGGACACTTGCACTCAAGCATACCTCTCCCTGCGTGCGCACTCTCGTCTGCTGGTCACTCTTTTCTCCCTCATGCTGCTGACGGGTATCCCAGAGCTGAGTGCTGCAGAGGACATGCGCTACCTGCGGGAGGCGCTTCAGGATGAACAGGGTGAGGCAGAGGCCCGGGAGCACTTCCTCCAGCAAATCTCTGAGTGTGAGCGGCTGGGCTGGACCGTGCAGGCCAACTGGTGGATCCACATGGTGGCAGGCATCAAGTAGACTGTTTTATTTGAAATCATGCTGCTTCAGGACTGAAGCTGGGGAAATGCTCGCATGTCTATATGTAACATAGTTTTTTTTCTTTTCATTGTTTTTTATTATTTTTAATTTTGTTAAATGAATGTGTCGTCTAGCGTCCCGCTCCTCACTCGAGAGCCACGAGCTGTTTTTATAGGCATTTAGTAGCAGAGAAGCAGCACCACCTTTCTAAACAATAAGGGCACAAACACTGTAAGCATGATGGGATTGCCAGAGGCAAGACATGGGCAGTGGGCAAAGTTGGAAAATTGTGGCACAAAGAACATTTGACAATTCCATTCAAAGGCCTTTCTTGGCATTAAAGTTTCAAGAACGATGTTGCCAAAGCATCTAAAAAAATGTGGACAGCACACAATAACAGTAATATAAACATTAACCCAACATTAAGATTTATATCGTGTATATTGATTATACAATGCATTTATTTGTGTGTGTGCACTAATTCATGGTTTATGTTTAGGGAAGGATAAAGGGGAACAGTAGCCATATTGAATCAATATATATGACTTCTGTGTGTGTGTGTTTGTGTATGGATGGATATTAGGAAATACATGTAATTCACAGCTTATTTTATCCCTGAAATAACTCTCCAATCAGATGCAACTCCTTCATTGTGAACCTAAACAGCAACAAAGTTGTAAACAGCAGTAAACTGCATTCAGAGTGAGTGAACAGCACACATCTGCCCACAGTCGGCTGAATAGGGAAGGTGTTAATAATAGGCTGGTGTGAGATGAGTTTTTCCCCAGCTGGAGATGATCGGGTGGATGCAGTTATTGGTGGCTATTAGTTCCCAGATATGAGGTTCATTAAGGGCTGCCACTTTAGGCTGTAATGAGGCTGCAGTGGTTGCCACGGCAAATATCACACATCACATCAAACCACTTTACATCATGCGCTGAGCACTGAATGTTTTTTTTAGAATGTATAAACAAAGGTTTATTAAACCTTTTATTAAATCAAATAATGATTCATTTCGTGCACTGCACTGTAACTCTGACTCTCCTGTTTTATCTTGTTTTTCTTTCTATTAAACTCCTTTTTAATTGTAGTTAAATGTCTTTTTATATTGCCCTGTGTTGCTTGTGTTAAATGGAACGATGTATGTTTTCTGCAGAGCGTGCAAGACATTGAGTAAAAGGTGACGTGAAAAGATTCTGACTTCCTTTGTGTTTGTATCCTCAAAAGTTGTCCTGTTGACCTTTTGCACTGAACAAAAAGCTTCGTCCCGTGATGTGTCGTCCTTAACATTTTCTCATCCTGCAACTAGAGACCTCGTAGTACCAGAATAACTCTCATTGTGATGCAATTAAGGCCATGTATATGCAGGCATAGTATTGGAACAGAAAGATGACTTTATTTGGGGAGAACTGTAGGGATCACAAGGTGGACCCAAACGCTGCTGGTTAAGAAAAGAGGTTTAGTGCAGGTGGAGATTGAGGAATGGCAGAGTGGAGCCAAAAAGGTTTGATTAAAACACAACCTATGAAGCCTGCATTTGACTTGTGCAAAACAAAAATCCTTGCTTGTAACTGGACTCCGCTGCACGGTTTTCTGGTTTGTTTGGAACAAACGGATGCAGAAGTGGGTGCCAGAACAGCGATACCCACTGTGACTTAAGCACACAAAGCAAATGTGTGTGCCACCTTACAGAGCCTCGGGCATCATCAACAGAAAAGCAAAGGAGAAAGGTTTCTGTTTCACTGTGACATTTCAGCAGGTCATCTAATTCCTTCATGTAATCCTCTGGCGGTGGGAAAATACATTCCTTTTGCTTTTTTTTTGTGTGCAATGTGTGTATTTTCATTTATTTATTTTTAAATATTACCTCAGACATTTATTTCACAAAGTCTCAGGCGACCATGCTCAGCTGACAAAACATTACCAGGTTGTGAGGTTCAGCTGCAGCCTCCACATGGGGGCATATGTGGGTAGAGCTGTTTTCTCACTAGAGGGCAGACCTTAATCATTATGTGTAAACACAAAAGGCACATTGGTGGTCAGTGAATACGAATCAGAATCAGGTCTATTGCCAAGAAGGTTTACACATACAAGGAATCTGCTTTGGTATACTGGTGCATAACAATAAACATAGTAAGTAGAAAATAAATAGAAATATAAAACAAGTACTGTAAGTCAAGAAGCATAAATAGAAAATAAAAAAGATAGGAAAAATTATTATTAAAAAAATATAGATATGTATAATATGACTTACTTAAATAAAAGAGCTGTACAGTTTGTGCAAGACATTTTCCAGGGAATGTGCAAAGGTTCACAGTATGAAGTTTAAAGAATATTTGCAATGTGCAAGATAGTAGTCCAGAAGATGTGCGTTAACGTAACATATTGAGTCAGGAATGTAGACTTCACATAAAGTGTAGTGGGGGGTATGAAGCCACAATATTTCCTACTCGCCTCAGGGTCCTGGGGGGGGGACCACCTCTGTGTGCATTAGAGTCCTAATCCCCATTGCCTGTTTGCCAGCATTGTGTGATAGAGGTCCAGTTCGTTCTATAACGCAATGCTGGCAAACCGGCAACGGGGAAAAGGACCCAGATGCAGACAGAGGTGGCAGGATGTTGAGAGGTGATTTAGTGTGACATCACAAAACCGGTAGACAAACGGCAAAACAGGATACAGACAGGCAAAACTCCAAAAACTGACAGGCAGGTGAAGAACAGGTAGCAGACAGGCAAAAATCCGAGACAGGTAGACAAAACCAACATAGAAACTAAGTAGTACAAACAGGGAAACACACAGACTAAATCCACTCGAGGAAGGGGAGCCAAGGCGACACAGGTGGAAATCAGTGACAGGAAGCAAATTCAGCAGACACATGAGGGAACAGACCAATTACAAAATAAAACAGGAACTAACAAACTAAACCCACAACCCTGACAGGAACAGACATAAACAAGACAGGAAATCACAAACCACAACCCCAAAAGCATGACAGCTGGGAGTGTTACTGTGTGCGCATTTGCATAAACTGGATTAACAGACAGACCCATAAAAGGTCAGTTTTAATAACTGAGCTGATTTACAGTCTTCTTGACACACCAACGCTATTCCTACGGTTTACAGTATAAAAGATGGTATGAATTACTCACCGCTGCTGATATTGATGCAGACACAGCCAGCTGGCAGCTTGTCAAACAGAAATGCAGTGAAGCGAATGAGGCCAGTTAACAAAAAATGTTTAAACCACATTAAAAAAAAAAAGTTTGAACTTTCCACAACGGAAATAAAACTTTGGCTTATTTCTGATGCTCTTCTCTCTCTTCTCATACTAATGTGGGGTAATTTGCACATAGAGCCAGTAAAACCGATTGGACCTTTAATAAGTAGGAACATGTCCACGCACACGTGCATGCGCACATGGCAAATTACACGAAAGCACGTGTAGAATGAAAAGAAGAGGGTAGCCGTGGTTTTTAACTGTTCATTTTCTTTTTCCGGGTGTGTGTTTGTGTGTGTGTAGCAATCAAGTAACACACCTGCACCAGATGTTTTTCCGTCCAAAGAGTATAGCTATGACCAAATTACAGCCTCTGCTTCCACCCAGCATTCTCACCTTACTCTCTTCCCATGTGTTGTCTCCTTCTCTGCTGATCTGTCACAGTTCCTTAATTTCTTCACTTCACTGCTTCTCCCCCGTGAGTTTTTCACTGTATCTCTCAATTGCCATCTATCTCTTTGTTTCTCTGAACCACTGCTTATCCCTTTGTGCTTTTGTTGATCACTACCTCGGTGCTTGCTTACACTGTACTGTATAATAGGATGAATTCCTATATCTAATTACAGCCTACAGCATATTATGCAGTTTTCGAACTTGCTGTTTACTTTCATGTACATATTACAGGAGCACACTGCAGCACAGAATTCTTGATAATTATGGATTCCAGCCATTCCTGGGCTTCACCTTGCACAACCAGCGCTGACTCCTGACAGTATGCTTTACAGCTCCTCTTCAGTCCTGGTGTCTCCCCTTCTTCTCCCTCTCACTCCGCCTCATTGCAGTTTAGCTATTGTCTGTCTTTCACTCCCATTTCCGTCTTCATATTCTCTGTGGAACCTTCATTTCATTAGCAGCTTACTATTTTGCTCACGTGCCCCAACATCCTATCAGACATTATCACACACACGCACACACACACACACACACACACACATCAACACTCTGCAAAGGAGACTGTCCTCTTGTTAGGGCGGCTGCTGGTGATGTGTATTGTTGACTTGGCTGGCACCGCATAATGAGCTTGGCGATGGCGAATGTCATCATCTTTTGATAATTCCTGTGGTACAAATCCTGTCGGTAATGAGCTACCCCCCACGCCCCATAAAGCAAGACAGGGCTGCATGTTGTGAGAGGGGGAAATACTGTTCCCTGCCACTGTCATATGGGAAGGAATCACATGGGTCAAAAGAAGTAACATTTGCACATAATCACATGGGCTCATTATGGACAGGAAAAATAAAAATAATGCTGTGTCCACATGGACAACTTCATGTGAGGTCTGGCTCACAGTAAAGCACAGGGCCCCTGGACAATTAAAGGTGAAGTTTCACATTAAGGTAAATGCAACTTTCCATTTTTAATTATATGCCCATGCACGAGGTGAAGACACAAGGGCCATGACACAACTTCTCGAAATCTGAATTAAGGTTACAGCAGTATACCATATAAGTTGAATTGATCTCAGCCTTCAGCTACTGTTTTGGATTTTGTTGGGTCTTGAGCAATTTCCTACAGGGCAAGGCACTCTGACAGATGATTTAAAACCAGGAGGTTCAACTTTGTCAGACTTATTTAAATGAGGTCTATTGACATTTCAGTCCAATTTGTAATTCTTTGAATTACAGGTCTGTTCTTCTGGCATCTTTTTGCTTTCATTTCAAAGCTTTTAACTTTAAGTGAACCCCTCTGTATTTTTGCCAGGTAAAGAAAAGCCATGGAAAATGCTATTAGATTCAATAAAGCATTTTTCAATCGCCATTTGCGCATGTGCGTCTTTCGGGTTGCTTGGTTGCCTTCAAGTGACCATTAAGCTTAAGTTCTCCAGCAAGAACACAGTCTCCATTCAACAGAGTATTTCTCCATTCAGCCTCAGTATATATATATATATATATAAGGCTTTTCAGCACACCTATAACAGTGGGCTTGGCCTGATAGGGTGGGGCCCAGCACTGTGGAAGGGGCCTACCTGCTCCGCTGTTCCCGGGACAGTAGAGTAACTGCCGGTGACACTTGGGGCTCCACCTCCTCCCGCCGGGCTGAGCCCGCTGCTGTACCGCTGCGCGACCGGACACCGAGCTCATTCACGCGGTGGACGGCGTGTGTGGAAGTGTGTGTGTGTGTGTGTGTGTGGGTGTGTGAGATAGAGAGAAAGTTTCTGTGTGAGACACACACACACACAGAGAGAGAGAGACAAGAGAGAGAGAGAGGGAGGGGTCGCAGAAAACTACCGAGCAGGTGAGCGCTCCATCTTATGCTTTCCGTCTTTGCTAACATTTTTCTCCGCACCACACCTCAGTGGATAACGCAAAATCACGCAATTGTGACTTACTATAGTAATATTCCTACAGGGGCAGGGAGTGTCTGCCCAAGCAGGCTAATACTGCGTGGACCTTACTGCTGTAGCCTGTATTCCCCATGGCACTGCTGTAATACCCTCAGGGGGGACTGACACGTGAGGTTCCCGCGGACCTTGTGGTGTTTTTATGCTAAGCTAATTCATCTTCTGGGCTGTTCGCTTGCTGCCATGCGCGGGCTACGTGGTGGACCGCTTTCTAGCTCAATTAAAAGAAGTTGTTGGTGAGTGAACGCCACAGTTTTAACCCCTTTGCAAGGATAAAGAAAGCCACGGACCTTAGAGTTGTAAAGAGATGGGGATATCATTAGGAAGCCCCCCAGAAGCAGTTGGATTTGGATATGGCTGATGTTAGAAATGTCCAGGACAGTTCTTCTCGGTTACAGCCCTGCAGATCTGCTGCAGCTGTACTTTCCTTTTAAACATGAAACTCTAGTGAGTGCCACTAGGTGACTCGGAACACATTTGTCTTTATTTCTGAGCCTGGAGCAACAAAGGCAACATGACAAGTGCACTGTGAGTGATGCATTGGGCACGCACACACACACCAGATGGCTGTTTTACATTTATCTGCTGAAGGGAGAAAGCGGCTTTGCGCTCCACCTTTAAGTCAGAGTTTAAGATGTGTACATTCTCCAGATGTGTAACTGGAGAACGGACACAGTGACATAGGAGGTGACATGGGGCATTAGTGAAACTTTGGAAATGGAAAAGCAATACAATATTGGCATATTCAGAGACTCTGGGAGCAGGAGTAGAAATGGTGAGAATTGTGCAACTCATCATGTTAACTCTCATTCGAAGAAGAACATGTTTATATGGCTTAGGACATGTGTGGAGGCAGGGCCGGATTAACCATTAGGGCAACTGGTCACTTGCCCAGGGCCACAGGACATCTAAGGGGCCCTGGGCACTGTCAAATATTATGTTAGATCGCGTTATAAACACATTCCTCACTTTCCTAATTATATTCAGATTTTTGCAACCCGTTTGATCAAAATATTCTGTTAAATCCCGTCAAAAATAGTGTCTAGCTTCCTGCGCTGCAGTACAGCGAGTGATGGGAAGCCTTACGCGCATTCGTGTAGTTCACATTACCACTTTACAATATTTCAGTAACATAATTGAATTTGTAGCCTATGGTGTTTTCTTGTACAGAATTAAATATGTTAAGTTAAATGTAGAGTGTAAGACATGTAAAAAGGACAAGAGGCTTACAATGTCAAGATCAATATTTGTGTAGCCTGCCTGACACGGTATTTTCCCAGACTGTCCCGTCTCTGGCATAGACTATAGTATTTGAAATAGCATGCATATGCATTAGTTATATGCTCGATTTAATTTACAGAGCAATCCCTGCAAAGTTTTGAGGTTGACTATAGAAGGGGTTAGTGTGTCGCGACGGGGACGTGGCATCACGATTGTTGCTCTCCGTCGTGATTTCGATCAGCCATCACCGTCCATCGGCACAACCCTAGTAGCCACCAAGTTCTGTGAAAGATTCATTGTAAACAAGTCAGGGGGGGGCCCTTGATTCTTGTTGCCCAGGGCACAGGAAATTGTTAATCGGGCCCTGTGTGGAGGGGATCTTATGGCAAATGACACACTTTAGACCAAACCAAAGGAAAGAGCAAGAAAAACAGATATAGAGCCACCAAAGGCTGTCTCTGACTTGTAATGAAGAAACTCGAATTGATGTTAAGAGTTGACAACTCTGACTTGCAGTCTGTGTGTGTGTGTGTGGCAGCGGTGGGTCACTTACGGCTGGGAGGCAGATCTCTGACACTGTTGCACACATTCCTACCAGATTAACCCGCAGCACCGATTAATGGCGCGCGAAGCTCAGATTCGCCATCTGAAATGATGTGAACGGTATCCGAATTCCTGCTGCAGGTGGCCAACGGACTGCGCCGTTGACAAGGTGGCGTGCTGTTCCTTCGGGCACTTGTTCGCCTGCGCTCACGCCAGGTACCAGCAAATATCCAAGCGTAAGCTCAAACGGCACGCTCTCCCAATTGGTGCTTTTTAGATGAGAGGCGTTCCTAGAAAAGTGAACAGCTTTTTAGATTTTCTTTTACATTGCTATTGAATAAAGACAAGATGGGGAATTCCTGCAAGGCTCCCTTGATTTCAAGAGTGTCACACTGCCATTTATTTCTGTTCACCAGCTTCTCAGGGGGTATAGACGTGTGTGTTTGGATGCACATGTTCCCATGGCCCTCGTAGGCTTAGTCCAGCTTTAATCAGCTCAAGGACCTGGCCTCTCGCCCTACTGCTGAGATCAACTCTAACCTGACGGGTTAAGAGGATCCACGAGTCTCTCTGAGCCCAGCTGGTAGAACTGACCATGTTGGAGAGAGGGACGCTGGTTAGTGGCTGCTTTTCTTCAGCATCAGTTGACTACTAACTACCCCCCTACCCCCCCCCCCCCCAACAGAGGGGATTGTGTGATACAGCACAGATCTACTGAGATCAGCTTTCTCTGTTAGAGCGACACATTCCTGGAGCTCAGTACCTAGATGTATGAGAGAGTGCTGCAGCTTTAGGGATTTTAAATTCAAGATGAAATCGGGGCTTAAATCAACCCAGTGGACCTGGGGTGTGTTTATATGCTGTTGTGTAGTTAAACTGTCTTCCGCTCTGACGTTTCGTATACCGCTCATTGCAACTGTCAAATTGATGACGGTTTTTACGACATTCGTGTGCGATAATTCTGTTCGCTACCGAGTTTTCCAGCACTTGAATGCCTCACCAGGAGGGATTCACAGATCACCCTGTGATTTTAACAATATTAAATTTCAGTTACTGTAACAGAAACCAGTGCAGACACATGTTTCTTTACGATGCATTAGCTATGTTTTAGAAAGCTTCTAGTCTCTGATGATTTTGATAGTGTACTGTTATTAACTGTGGGCCACTTGGCAGGTAGGAAAAACACATCAGCGCCACTTGCGTGAACTTGCGGGAAGTAGTTGTCAGTAATGTAAGTATTAAGCACATAGGTGTTATAGTGCAAACCATGGGTTTGGTCATTTAAATATCTGGTGTGAGTGCTCAGCTAATGTTTTTGCATGTGATGGCAGTTCTCAGAAAGTTCAGTTTTGTTTTAGAAGAAGACGTGATTGTATTGTAATGTCACTGGTGATTTGGGCAGAGTAGGTGGGCAAAGGTTAGAGAGAGTGTGTGTGTGTGAGACAGGGCGTGCTTTAGTGTAAGCGTAGTGTGTGTGTGTGTGTGTGTGTG
This sequence comes from Coreoperca whiteheadi, assembly GCA_011952105.1. NCBI lineage: Eukaryota > Metazoa > Chordata > Actinopteri > Centrarchiformes > Sinipercidae > Coreoperca > Coreoperca whiteheadi. The sequence continues at coordinate 2,708,985 of CM022479.1, forward strand.
TGTGTGTGTGTGTGCCTCCATGCTTGGATAATATATAGATCAGGCCTCTCCAAATCTTGTACTCTTTCACTGTGTCTTTGATATCTGCGCCTCTGTGAGGGCCCCTGCAGGCTGCGATGCTCATAATCATGTCCCCTGATATAAATCAACCCATTGTTGGCAGCGCACTGACAGATTACCTCCACGCCTCTTTTCATGTCTTTCCTTTTTTGCTCCTTACTTCCTGTCTATATAATAATATTATTATTATTAACAAGAAGCACTGGGGTGTTATACAGTTTACCACTAACAATTAAGCACCTCTCGTTTGGATCTGCAATCACATTTGAACACACAAAAGGAATTGACTTATAATATAATAAGCAATACAAAGCAATATAATAGCTACTCCTCTAGATTCACCCTGTAATGAAAGATTGATACATTTGGCCACTCTAACTTTTTTAAAAATCTGGTCTGATCAGAAACTCTTAAGTTTCTTGTAAATAAATGATCTGGGTACCCAAGTGTCGGAGGTGGTGCAGGACTTTGCTGCGCTTTAACAGGGTCGTTAAGGCCTCTGCTGTTCCAGCTACTCAATTTGAGCCCACTTCCATCTTGCTGTGTTCATTTTAGGTGAGGCCATAGCAACATCTTACGAGGCAAGGAATGAAGCATAATGGCAGACATACCGGTGGATGACAGTATCTAATGAATGTATTCAATGTGGATAGACCAAGCAGACACACAAATACACTTTGTGGTAAACAATAAATGTTACCCCCTCCCACCTCGGCAGAAGGGTTAACTGCATAACTTCGTCACTGAACTAACTGAACTTTCCGTTTGTGTCATTTAGAAAATATACTTAAATGGGGATTTATACAAATGCAATGCATAACGATTTTCATAAAATCCCAAGTTGTGTATTTTTCTTGTCTTTTTCTTTCTCTCTTTCTCAGCGAGCCTGACATTTGGAGAGCTGTTGTATTTTGCGTAGATGAGTGAGGCTGCAAAACACACACTTACGGTCAAGAAAGCGTGTGACCGAAACACCGCTGGCTCCCAGACAAATGCAGTGACTCGTGTTTCCACGCACAATGTGATCACCTTTCTGTTGGCCATCGCTGATGAGCTGCAATCATCGCCAATTACCTCTCAGGATGTAACCCAATTCTCTTTCTCTGTAGGTGTGACATGTTCCCCTCTCCTGCACACACAAACACACAAAGAGGGGAAATTTACACTGGAAATGGCTGACGGCATGCGAACCGTATCACAGAGTGTCTCATCAATAACAGGAAATGCAATTTCCTTACAAGTGTTATTGGAAAAGTCTGCCTATCTTTTATGTAGGCAGGAAACTTCTCCAAGCACTGACTGCCCCTCTACTTTTTATATTTCTAAGTGACATATCATCTTTAGTAGTCCAAATTGTCAACACTATAGAGAGTAAAAGGCTCCGACGTCTGAGGCAACCCTCGTGTCCTCTTTTGACAGTTGTAGCAGTTACATTATAATGAGATGGACATTATGCCCTCAGTATTAATGGCATTATCAAATCTTGTCAAGGACAACAACATCTTTTCCATTTAGATAATTCTAAAGTGGTTTCCAGCGAGTCCCTTCTTTTCTACATACTGAAAATGCACAATATAAGCTCTGATGAAATGACGTCCCTGGATCGTGGCCTTGTGCTAAAGCTCTGTCTGGCTATATGCACTTTACTTTGCTTCTCCACAGGACTTAATGCTGAGCCACAAACCGCTGTTCTCCTCCACATCTCACCTTCTGATTCTTTCTAGTACAAACATGAATGTGATGATTGTGTCGGTTGGTGTGCGTCTGCACTGAATTGAATCACCTTAAAGGCTCCTCACTGGCTACTGTCTGGTCATGCCCTCGGATTAAGTTTTTGTCTGTCTCTCGGGTGTGTCCCTCTTAGTTTAGTTAAAGATTAATTTCTGTGATAAACTGCTTAAGACGCTAAACGACATGGCTGATTTCAGAGTAGATTGGTTACAGAGTGTACCTGTTGTTGGGTTGAATAAGAGGCCATAACATAGGCAAAAACACAAACTGTACTGGTTGTGTATGAACAGGAATGCACTATACACACTTTCCATTGTGTGTGTGCATGTGTCTCTGTGTGTACATAGGTGGTGGGGAACAAAGGTTAGGTAAGCCCTGCAGTAGATGGTATTAGGTGTGCCTTATTTGAGGTCTGGGTCAATAGCAGTTAAAATCTGGAGTGCATCACACACTGGGAGATTTAACTCGCTCTCTGCAAACCTGACATGGAGAATTATCTTTGATGGTAATCTTTAATTTACTGCAAGACATAAATATCCAGGCAGTATTATGAGATTTTCTTTGGCCCCACAGGCAGTGATCTGATGTATGTAGCGGATTAGGAAGTTGTTTGAAGGGAGGTTTCCTTGATTGACACTATGGTTGAATTAAATACGTTTACTTCCCTTTAAAATGCTGTGTTTGGGTGGTCTTTTTCCATCCAATAACGCAGATGGTTGAATTGTTGACTGGTAGAGAGTTAATTGTTTACCTGTGGACTCATTATTATATTAGCTGGTATCTGCCAGTGCTTTCCCCTTCCAATTCATAGGTGTTTCTTCACGGTTTCCTAAATCTGTCGGAGTAGACTATAGGGCTACCTTCGTATCCATAAGACCCCCATGAAGAGTCATTAGAACCTTAATGTTTCACTGACAGGTTTTAGTACAAGTTGTAAGTGTCATTTGCGTAGCTCTTTCCATGTAATTGTAAGGAAAACGGTGCTCTGAATTTGAACATTCAGCATACTGTATGCCTGTGTTGAAAAGCAGGGCACTGTTTGCCTAGGTGGTGTTTTGCTCCATATAAGTTCATTGTGTAATTTTCACTCCGTCTAATTTAGGGAGACACCCATTGTGGCTTCATGGTCTGTTACAGTAATTTACAACTGCCTTGACTGTCTTTTTTTTTTTTTTATTTGCAGTGCAAACGTTCAATCATGCATCTGGAGTATCAAAAGGAGTGAGTAATTCTGATCAAAGAAAAAATGTGTTGCCTGCACCAACCTATTGCTATAATTACCCTCTCCACCTACACATACAGGGATGTATACCCCAAAGCTGAATGTAACAAGTTCTCGTCCAGTCTCTTGGGGTAGCTGAAAGCCATTTATTGCCAATAGAGCAAATCAGATACGGGAAAAGATTCCCTCCAAGGTGCGGGTGACTGCCGAAGTGTGGAGGCAATACAGCTAGAAATGAAAGTCCCACTCAGGAAGCAGCCTTCATTTATCTCTTCCCATTCAAACAACATGCAGATAACACATTTCTCTGTTGTGCGTATTTTGCCGGTTTCTTCAAAATTTGTAGAGTAGTAGCACAAGTATTCAAAGGTAGACTGTTTCTTTTCAGCAGTCTGTGAGAGTTCAACTGAGCAGCAGTGACGAGTATTTCATGTCTGTGAAATCACTTCAAGGTCCTGTGTTGCTTTCTTTAGGTCGGTTGCTCTGCTGTAGATAAGAGTGGAGTATTGCTGCAGTGGGTTGTTTTGTGTCGTAAGATCAGTGGTTAGTTTTTAACCAGGCACCTGGTCTTCTTTGATACTTGAGTGCACTTCACCTGCTGTTTGCTGCACACTGGCAGTTGCTATGTGCTAAGCTGGGTATACCCTGTTGTAGCGCTACATGGAACAAGTTAGGCTTGTACATTTACTGTATATAGTTTCTCTTCAAGAGGTCGAACTGAGTTGCTGTGTTGCCTCTTTGTTATTTTCTGTTTGAGATTTTCTTTTTTACTCATTCTTTTTTTTATTCCATTTTATTTGCTATACCTTGTGTTGTTTAGATCAGTGACTCCCAAACACGGGGTGCTTCTGCAGTTTTGATTTGTAGCCAGAGGTTGCATGGATGATTGTAGAGTAACTACTTACTTACCTAAAAAATAGACTTTACAATTTGATTAAAAAACAACATGCGCATAAATAGTCGGCTGTAACACCTGCACTGAGCATGCTGCGTTTGAGAGTGTGTGAAAACTAGATAGCAGAAAAGTTAGCTAAAAGTAATGGATAAATATTTGCAATAGATAGCTTGAAAAGCGCTGGAGAAAGCTCTGGTTGAACCTATTTTACAGAAGCCCTGAGAGGCGCGTAATAATTTTCTTTTTTCTGGTGATCGACTTTCTAAGTCTGATCTAAGTTGTTTTCTCTCGTGTTTATGACTTAAGAACAGATGAAAAACATTTTTTTGTTTTGCCAGGATCATTTTAGTGACTTCTTTTTCTTTTCATCTCTGAAAACAGGTGAAACATATGTAAACAAAAATTTTGGCAGGTTAAGTGTGGATTAAAATGCATTTCCAACCAAAAGAAAGACATGACAGCATTGTTACATCACTTAACTAACTAACTTAATTAAAACTCAAACATGAATGCTTTAAGTCCTATTTAGAACAGGGGGCAGTGGTGCGCTTCAGCCTCTTGTGGCCAAAATGAGTATTACAAAAACAAACACTTAACAAAAATGATCCTGACAAAAAAACTGTATGTTAATGTATAATGCAGCACAAAACAAAATGTAAGGTTTACATATGAAAGTGCAAAGCTGTAGGTTTAAACTGGCAGCTCCAGCATGATGTAAATAAACACACACACTGGGTGTCAACGTAAAACAAGCCCAGATTCTAACTTAAACATTTTCACAAACACTTTTTCTAAGGAAGCAGGCAAACGACTTTATATCAAACAGCTACAAGTCTAAAAGATATTAAAGAGCTCTCCTTGCTAATGAACAGACAACACTATGGTTTCAGAAACGCAACCCGAAGTCACAGTGCGGTGGCCAATCCGGCGATCCGGCCGGTCAAACGGCTCCACGGTCAGTAAACCCGCTCATGGACCAGACTGTGACACTCTCCCAGTTGGGTCCCCAGCTTCGACGTCTGTGTGCGGCTTGCAGTCTACGCTGAAAGATCGCGGCCACGAAGTCATCGATTTTGTCGAGGACTCGCAGCGGCCCCATTTAGATCGGAATTAGAAAATGGATCACCGGAAAGAGATTTTCTCACTCGCCTCTCAGGCCTCCTGAACAAAAATGGTAACACGTAGCTAGCGGAAGGGGAGGAGAATTCCGACCGAAATAGTTGGCCAATGGCAGGTCTACGGTCTACTTCCTGTGAGTCAGACTATGGCTGTGGGGATACATCAGACCAACAAGGTGTAGAAGACTGGTCGTATTCCCCCTCACAGTGGCGCAGGTAGCAGCTGCTCTGAATATTGAGTCACCTGGCCGTATAAGGAAAGCAGACTTCCTCCATGACCTCATCAGAATGATCTGATCCTATTTTCCAGCCTGCCCTTGTTTTACACTACTTTGACAACGGCGTCTCAAGCTGCAGCGTATTGGCAGTACGTTTTCGGCAGCTCAGTCTGAAGCCCTTCATTTGATGTGTACACAAACTCAGACGCACACAGAGTCAGGCTTATCGTGTTATTGTGTTCAAGGATATGGGAGCCTGGGATTGTTTGTACTAGTGTCTCGAGATTTCTTGGCTTTGTCTGACCGCTACACAGAAGTTATAGGGGTGGCACTGAACTTTCTGCAGGTATCTTGTAGTCTTGGTTGTGTGTGAGTGTGTGTGTGTTTGCGTCAAAGTCTTTGCTTTTCTCATCTGATTTATTTTACTTGAACAGTGTTTTTTTTTTGTTTTTTTACTAAATACTTGGATGCCTGCATGCTCGTGAAGTGGAAGATTATAGAATGTATGTACATATAGGTGCAGACTGGTTTGCCTTAAAGGGTATTCAATTTAAGGGTAATTTGAATGCATTTGAAATCTTTCATTCCTCAGGCTTTTTGTCTTTAGGTTTGTGCTAGCAGTCCTGCTGGAGAAGGTGTTACATTTACTCACCAGTTAGTACAGAAGACAGTGACTAAGAGTGCAGCGATTGAAATGACTTCTAAATTCCCACAGCTGATGAAGGTTTGAGAAAACCCAGGATCTCGAAAAAAAAACCCATAATTGATTTCTGCAGGGTGTGCATCGCGGCCCCCCCTCACCTAGAACTTGCACCAGTAACTCTGCTGGCCTCTTCTGTGGTTGCTGTGTGACATGTTGAGTCAGCCTCTCCATCTCCCTCTTTGGTAGAGGTCAAAGGTCCCATCACCAGAGAGCTGTGAATGTGAACGCTGCTTTGTTCTCGCCTGCGGTTTTTTAGTCGTCTAGCCTGAATCACCCACATGCATGCAGATAACCCACACGTGCAAAAATGTATCTGCCATGCACAGGCACACACACACACACACACAAACACACACACACACACACACCGTCCCACTCCTTTCTTTTTGTCTTTTCTAATCTAGTCATAGCACCGGTCACCTCGACCTTTAAAATGTTTTAATGGGTCCAATGCCTCAACCCAGTTGATTTGTCACATCCCTTGCAACAAGGATAAAACAGCAAAGCCACTTGCTGAACTTGAATCAGATTATTAAATTGAAATTGAAAACTGAATTTCAGTCAAAATCTGAATTTTTTTAATTCTTCTTTTTTTTTTTATACAAATAACAGCTGTGAAAAAGGTTTAGCACAGTACTCGTCCTCAATACTTTGGAATTCTACTGCGTAGAAAAGTTCTCCTCTGACTTGCTCAGTTTTGGGGAGAGTGCACGTTTATCTTTCAGGGCAGAGGGCAAGTTGGGGTTGGTCAGAGTAGAGGTGACGCTTTCCTCTGTTGGTCGGCTCCATGAAAGCGGTGATATGTGGTGGTGCTACACTGAAGCTCTGTGGCCTAGTTTACCCCAGAGAGCCAGACGGTCTCTCCGTCCCTTCCAGAGTCACTTCTCTCTCCTTTCCTCATTCCTTCTTCCAGTAGGTTTTCTCCTCCTTCTTCCATCTTCCTCTCTTCCTCTTTTAACTATCTCTCTCTCGCTCGCTCTCTCTTTCTCTGGCCTCCTCTCTCGTCCCTTCGCTCTCCCTCAGTGTCCAGAAGAAAGGGGTTTGTGCATTCCAAAAGCATGGAGACCATTCCCCTCTTTCAGCCAGTGGCCCACAGAGTGACAGAGAAATTAGAATAAGAATAGCTGTCCATTCACCCCAGTGCCCCAGTGACGAGCTGGAGGGAGCAAAAGAGGGCGAAACGGAGGGAGCCGGAGGGAGGAGAGGAATGACGGGGGTCGCGGCACACTGGGTTCCCATTGGCCCGGCAGTGTTCCCTCTGTTTTTACATCGCTGCCATCAGTTGTGCTTTCAAGTTTGTTTTACGCATTCTAGCGCACATACACAGCACACATGTGCATGCACGCGTAAATTTACACGTTCGGATCCAGGGCCTGCACTCGTGCACACTCGGATACAGGAATCTACACACACACACACACACACACACACACACACACTGTCAGACGAAATTGGCCTACAGAGACAGAGTGAGCAATTCTGACCTCGCAGTGCAGAGGAGAGTGAGGTGACCTGTGGCCGTGTGAGTATGAAGCTCGAATCAGTTATTGCTAATGCCGGACTGATAACGAATATTACACTGTTACTGTCGTGGTCTTAGTGTTCTACTTATTTGTATGACATCGGCGGAAACTCTTTCTCTTTTTTTCCCTGTGTTTTTTGGTGGATTAGTCTTGTGGTGGCGATTTTAGATTCAAATGTGACCTTGTGCTGTCACCACCTCTGTAAGTCGCCTGTGGCTAAACTGTCAACTCTTTTAACTATGTAGCTGTTAAGATATTAACAATAGTGTTGTAGTTTAACAGTGCAGCAGGTGGTTTTTCAGTTCCTTAGCAAATGGCTTGTGGCATAATGTACAGTTCATTTAAAAAGAATGTTCATTATGATTGTGATTGGACAGATCGGAGACTGTGCAATGAGGGGCCCCTCAGCACCAGGGCTGTAGCGGTTTACCACCCTACCATATGTCAGCTACTCTATTGCGAGCCCACGAGGGCCATGATGGACGGAAAGATCGACCTATACCCTCTACCAGTGTTGGAAATGAACATTTTTGTCCACCTGCCATGCTCGCTGGTGGATTCCAAAGCGTTTTTTTTTTTTTTTTACCAGCCACTTTTTTAACCGGTGTTCTGTCGATATGTGCTGCTTAGTGGTTCTGCGCATGTGCATGACCCACAATCTCCCTGAAATCTTAAATAGAGATATTATAGTATATATTATAGTATTTCAACATGCTCCCCATATTCTTACAGTACACATGGAGTCAGTAGTGGTGTAATATAAAGTGATTCTGTAGTGGGAGCAGTATTTGATGTTGGCCTATTGAAGTCTTAAAGTCTTATTATAATACAGTATCAAAATATGCTCCCCATATTCTTACAGTACACTTACCCCTGTTTGTAATCAAAAAAACATATACCGTCAAAATAGTGTGAAAGGCGTTGTGGATGCCAAGTTAACGGGCTGCGTTGTAACCATTTCTTTGCAAATGCATCACAAATAAGTAAACTATCAGAGGAGTGAATGATGAATGAACGGATGATATGTTTTCTTTTCATCTCTATCAGTTAACGTTAGCTAGCTACAGACTGCCGCTTAAAGGCTACCGGCAATTTTTTAAGGTGGAAAGTTTTCTTTGCGTGTTACTCAATCAATCAATATACCTAAAATGGGAACCCCCGCGATGAAACGCCACATTGTTTTTCTGTGTCTCCTTGTGAAACCATATAGTGAACCAAGCAGACTCTCGATTCAATCAGTCGCTCTGTTACGCTATTTTTATTTACCCGCCACCGTGGCTGGAAGTTTGAGCAAATTCACCCGCCACTACACAAAATTGCCCGCATTTGGCGGATGCTATTTCCGCCCCTGCCAGCTACCTCAAAAAATGATCTCGATTCAAACACAATCTATATGGTCTTTATTTCACACAAAATAACTAAACTTAAATAAATAATAAGTAAAAATAAGTGAACATGTTGTGTTTCTCAGCCGATCATAACTATTTCTAACTAATTTCACCCAAACCAAGTTACAGACGTGGACCACAATCAAATATAGTTTTTTGGAGGTGGGTTATTCCTTGAAAACAAGTTAGACCTTAACAGTTCTACCGTCTGCTGACTTGAACAATGGCGTTAGGGTTGTACTCTGAATATTAGCAAAAAAGATAGTGATGCAGCAAAAGGTGTTGTCATCCCTCAAGGTTGAAGGTAATGTTGGCATACAGCAGCTGCTTTACACAGGAAGTTGGGATGCAAGTTTATTTGAGCTGGTTTATGGTATTTGCATCTAAACGTGAAGGAAACAAATAGCTTATTGTTATGGATGCAGCCGCCAACATGTGAATCGGAGTGTTGAGATGCTGTGGGGTCCCTCCTCAGGGCCTCTGCCCTTGACTGGGAGAGTGCGAGGCCATGTGGACCAATTATTGCCAAGCTGAGCGTGAAAAATGCTTTCGATCACAAACCTGGATTAGTGCGTAAGGTTAAGCTATTTGAGAAATTCTTTAAAAATGAAGACATTTGATTTGTTATTTGCATGACGACAAAGCGGTTCTCCCTCTCACTTAAATGGCTTATTTCGGCTGCAAAAGCAATCCAGTCTTTTCATTTAGTCTGTCCCGTTGCCTTCCTGTAACCACTTTTAGAGGTCAGACTGGCTTAGTGTGCGACATGAATAATGCGTGTTTTTATCATTTAAAGCTGATTTGTGTAGCGCGCTAACACATTATTTACTGTAGACAAACAAGAGCATTGATAAGATCTGTAAAGGCTTTTACCATCTGCTTTGACTATCGGACGATTGCAGATAGCGCTTAAGGTTAATGGAAAGAATCACTCCCAGTTTCGGGGAAATTTGCTGTCAATTTTGAGAAACGATTGCCCAAACAATACCTCTGGTGTGAAATAGAGACTGGCAACTGTGATGACCCTGGCCTTTTTTATTTTATTTTTTTATTTTTACTTCTGGCAGCTACACTGGGGTTTTGCTTACTGAATTATGTTTTTTTTTTAATGGATGTTTCATTGGTTTCTTTGTCACACTCACATGATTGTGTCCGCTTGTTACAGCCAGAGAGACAGCCTGGTGTCCATGCGTCCAGGCATCCTGATGCCCATCATGGCTGTGTATCTGAGCCTCCTCACGCTGGGTGAGTAGAAGTCAGAGATCAATTGTTGTCTTTGTCTGTCTGGGGGTGTTTTCACCTCTCATTTAGGCCACCTGCAAAGGGTGCGGCTCCAATCAAGCTGGTCGTTTATGTTATGTGTTCATGTTTGGAAAAATTCCTATTGGCTTTTGATTTTGGATATCAGTGTCGGCCTCAAAAATTCAGTATCGGTCGCACTATAGTCCAATGATGACGCAGAATGACATCACCAAAACTGACCAATCAATGAGTTGCCTTTCAATCCTAGTGACTTACTAGTTTGCTTGTAAGAAGTCAGTGTGGACACGAACCGGACCAGAACTAAAGGGGCAACAATGTAAGTTTTTTTTTCTTTGTCCAGACCAACATAAAATTATATAAATGAATAACAAATACATAAATACAATTTTACACTCTGTAATCCTAAATCTATGCAACAAGCATGTTGTTATTTCCCTTAATTCTAGCAAAGCCCTTCTCTGAGATGAGCTCAGACAGCATCCTGGCCGTCCTCAGATCCACATGCAGTAGGATAATAACAGTATCCTGATTCAAGGGACATTTTCTAAGCTATAATGAACCTAACCAATGTGAAGCAACAGCATCGTCCCCTTGAATGCTAGCAAAGCCCTACCCATCTGATATGTAACTCCGACAGAACACGTAAGAAAAACATGTGGCAGGATGTGAACGGCATCCCGAGCCTTCGGAAATATTATTATTCTAAAGATAAGCAAATGAGCAGGGGTTCAGCAGAAGATTCCATTATGATATGAATTTATGAACAGTCAAAAACACAAGCTTGACTAAATCTCTAGTGATCAGCTAAATAACATGCATGAGCTAACCGAAAAGATCCAAAACCAATCCAGCCCATACAGGAGTGTTTAAATGTACGACGTTGGACGTTAGCAACAGGACAAGCTGATTCCAGACAAAAATGAGCTCAACTGCTACATTAACTTACTTTTTTGATTAATACCAATGCTAATAAAGCATTAGCCTAGGGCCTGCTGGCCCTGCTCCAGAGCAGGTAAGTATAGCTAAGGATAGCCCTGGGCTAAGAATATGCAGTGTGAAACGCCTGTTAGAAGGTTTCAGCGCTATCTCATGATATGAATAATGAAAGTGAAAATAAAAGTGAAATAGTGAAGAAGAGGTATCCTGTACAGCAACATTATTGTGGGATTACGTCACGCACTTTTTAATGGACGTAATGAACTTCCGAAGTACACGGAGTAGGAAACAAGCACAACACACCACAGTTTTAACTGCTTTCGAAGCCTAGGAAACAGGTAAGCTGCTGAGCTGCAGTTTCTTTTTTGTGTTGCCTTCTCTGCTTGCTGCCTTGTCTGTTGATGTGAAATATGACACCCACTGTAAATAGTAAAGAGAGACAAGCCTAAGCTCATTGGCTGTTTAAAACCTGTCTGAAATCTCAGTCATACATGTTGATAATCTCATCATCATCAGTGTCGCACGTTTTCCCTTTCTTTTTTAAATGTACATTTGTTTGTCATTCTACAACACAATGAATTAAAAATCCACCCCATGTGACATTTTACTAACCTCAGTAGTGCAACAGCTACTGTAGAACTGTGTGAAAAGACTCATAGCCACCGGACAAAGTCTTTTTAATCAAACCAGATCGTGACTTGCCAGCTAATTCCTCCTCAGTGATGCCGCACCAGCAGGGTGGCATGTAAAATGTGGTCATTTTCACGGCGAACAGGCGTCCTGATCATACAGTACTGTATATCCTCTCTTTCAAAGCCTTCAACCCCGTCATGCGTGTTGTTGTTGTTTTTGCCTTGCTAGACTCACAGCCAAAGACACAGACTCCTACTCTCCCTGTACACTGTCATTAGGTCTAATCCATTATTATTTCATGCACGCTAATCACAGGATTGAGCTGTAACCACAGATGTTTGTACTGGATTCTGTTCACTTTAGGGAACAGGAAGTGAAGGTTTTAAGTGAGAATTTAATAACCCACCTTTGCTGAGTTGATGCCGACTTTGAGTCCAGTGAAAATGACGGGGTGGCAGGACCCTAAATGTTGATAATAATAATAATTACATAATACTTGATCCGCCACCATAACTGTAAACACACTCCCTGTGAGCTTTTGTATTTGTTATATGAACGCAGTAAGCAAACAGAAGGCCTGTAATGATAGCACGATATTTCTCAATAAAAAGTGACAACATGCACCGTACAACTGCAACAGATCCCTCCTCTGTTGCTCTTCCTGAGGTTTCTTCCATTTATTTCCCCGTTAAAGGTTGTTTTTTTGGGAGGTTTCCCTTATCTGCACAGATCGTAAAGCCCCTTTAGGCAAATTTGTTATATTTAGACTATAAGTCAAGTCAGTTTTGGCCAGAAGTCTTTCTTTGGCCAGAAACAGCCAATGGATGTGTCCCTGACTGAGAGTACAGGCGTCAATCAAATGTCCATGTCTGTGTGGCAGCTCTGCCGGACTCATTGCTAAACTGAGGAACTCCACTTTTATATGTTTTTCTACAGAGCCTCTCCTCTCTGCTCCTGTCTCTGTTGCAAGTCATACAACTCAAGAAAACTGCACATTTTCAAGTTTAAACATTTCCAATTCAAGTGGATGTGTCTTCCCCTCGCTTCATAGTGCCTGGAGCAAATCCACTTCTGTTAGTCTTTCCATTGACTTTGTTCATTAAAATGTAACTGAAGAGCAACGTTCAGAAATTGGGGTTTCGTGGCCAACTGAGGTGTTTGGAGACTGTTAATCCAGACAGGCTTTGACACATTTTCTTTATGTCTTCATCTTTAAGGAAGGCTGTCAATATTCTAGATTATATTTTTATTATTGCCAACAATCTCTGACTACCTTCTGACTTCCCGACCTTGTCTGTAGGCCCAAGCCGACTTGTTCCTACTGAAGATGTAAATCTTTAAAAAGGGGTCATATATATATACTTTCATTTCTTTTTCAAGGCAAAATAATTTCCTAAAACAGCTGGTTGTTTTGGTTTTAACAAACATTACTCAAACAGGAGGAAAGTTGGGGACTATTTTCTGTGGCAGATTTGGTGCACTTGTGATTATTTAAGGCAGCAGGATTCTGTATGTGGGATTGAGTCACATAAAACTCCAGTGTGTGTGTGTGTGTGTGTGTGTGTGTGTGTGTTCATGGTAATGAAGGAACATGTCACCCAGTGCAACGGTGAGGCTCACTGATGTGTTTTTAGTTGTTTGTGGACAACACACACGTGTGACGATACACACACAGTACTTGTTAGTTGGGTCAATTCTTTTTAGGTTTTGGTCTTTTCATGGGATTTGTTGACGATAAGAAAAATATAGACTATCACCAGATTTACTTTTTAATAAGGACGAGCTCATCGAGACATTTTTAACTATTTAACTTATTTTTATGTGGTTAAGGATCTGCTAATAAAACAAGGTGATGTATTTTCTCATGTACAAACTCTTTTGCAAACTAATTTCTAAGGAAGAATAACAGAAATTCTAAGGTGCCAATCCCCGTTGGTACAGATGCTTAAAACGTTGGGACTGTCCCACTATCATCAGTAAACGCGTTCTCCCTAATTGTCCACAGAAGCATCGCCATCTATCCATCGCTGCTTTCCAGTGTGGACATGTGTGCAGTGAGACAGCTTCTGTTATGAATTGGCGCTATATAAGTAAAAAGAACTGTGCTCTGTGTAACAGCTCCATCCAACACTTGATGTTAAAGTTTCCTGTTGCCATGAAAACGCAGGTTTACTAGGTCAGCTTGTAGGATTTGGAAACTGTGAGGATCTGGGGTGTTTGTGGAATGTGTAGTAAATGATGGGCTACTGACAGCAGCGCTGCTGCTGAGGCAGGACGGGCCCTCGCAGGGTTAATTGGTGACTGAGGGGCTTTTTCGAAAAGGGCCACACACACACACAGGTGCACAGCCATTTTTCAGTGTGCTTAGTTTAACTGGTCAGATCTGTCCTCTGATCCCCTATGTTTCTGTGTTTGGGTGTCTCCGGAGATTTAACAGTGATTTTGCCAAAGTTGCAGAGAATGATTCTCTTTAACTTTAGCCACCCACACACATTGCAATGGACACTGACTAGGTATATTATGCTTGCCTTTCCCAACTCGCCTACACGCACGTATCTGGGTCAGTCTCTAAGTTAATTATTAACTGGAAGAAGACTGTATTAGTGTGTTAGGGGGCGGAAACTGCCAACTTCAGTAATGGTGAGATTAAGTTGGATTTTGTCCTGCAATAGAAATTAGTGAATGAATGAATGGATCAATGATTGAATGAATGAATATTTAGAGTGACAAAACAACAAATGACAGCCTCAGTAGTTATGTCATTTATGCGGTTTTCTGCCAAAGATAGACTACAGGTAACTGACCAGTTGGAATTTGTGCTCATAAATGAAGTTTTCCATTTTTCTCTTTGCGTTTTCTTAATTTATAGATCAAGTGTTATAAACCAGTAAAATATTGGATAACTCAAATTTTTAATTCTCTAACCTTCTAAGGTGCCCTTGACATATCTTTTTTTGTGACCTTTGTATGAAATACCCCACTACAATCGCTAACCAAGGGTTTTTGGGCCTTAGCTTAGCACATCACTCAGACCTCACGGGGAATAGGAGCCGGTGAGAGGTTTTGCGTTGTGTCCCCAGATTAATCTGTACTTGGTTTGCTGTGAAATAAATGCTGGTTTGAACTTTAGGGGTCTCTGGTGAATCTCTTCTCATCAACCAACTCGGAGAGAGGGGAGGCGGCGGCCTACCTCGACAGTCCCGTGCCATGGTTGTGTCAAAGTCTGTTTCCCGGGAACTGACCTATGAGCCGCTATATTTTCTAAATCAATTCTGGACCCGATCCGACCAATAATAGTAATCAAGACCCCCGTCTATTATTTGAGACTGTCGTTATTTGAATTCTGGTTTTTATATGAGAATTTAGGGAATGTTCACTTCCCTTTGTGCCGGCTCAGGCCAACACATTGGCAGAGGTGGGATAAATACAGAGTGATATTTTGCATATACTTGCTTTGTGTTAACTGGACTTTGAATGCATAAAATGAGGCTTTTCAAATATGCTTAGGTGGAGCAGAACTGCAGACTTGAAATGTATCAATTAACCTGCATTTATCGGCCCTTCAGTGACTGACATGGGATCTTTCCGAGTGCAGTGCAGAAACTCCACTCACCACCAAGGATGGAGATGAAACTGCCTCCTCCTACACTGCAATTGCACTTCCAATGGAAATATTACTAACTCAATATAGATGTAAGAAGGGGAGGAATTTTGTACCTCGGGTCCCTTTGAAGCCCTATTGATTGGCCTTCAGTAGAAAGAAGGTGTGTGTACCCTGTGGGTCCTGTACCTGCATCCTCTAGCCTACATCCTGTTGGTGTGGACACATGCAGAACTCGAGTGTGGGTTTGTATCGTTTGCCTCCACCTCGCTCACACCTGGAATGTTTTCTCTAATGATAACATTTTCCTCTCTTTCCCTGCATTCCTGCCATAGTGCTGTATACAGGAGGGAGACGCCCCAGGGTGTATCTGCTTTGTGTGCACGTCTGCGTATGTAACACCATGTAGTGTGTAGTTTTTCTTCTTCCAGGCTGTCATTGTCATTGAAATGTCTTGAAAATAAGTGACACGAGATTGCAAGAAATGAAAGTACGCTTCCTGAAGTAATCCCAGTTTGGAAGTGCCTTGCTGAATAGCAGTTTTGAGAGTCTCCCAGCCTCAGCCTGGTAACTGGTCACTTGAGCATCCTCTCCCCTCTGGTGCTCCATGTGTGTTTATCGTTGTGCTGTATTGCCATTTCTGCGGTGAAATCTGCAGGTTCCTAAAGTTTAAGAGTATCCCACAAGTACACTCTAATTGCAGCACACACACGCACAGACGTGCGATATATGAACGGATTCCCTGGAAACAATGATGTCAGTATGCTACTGCATGCACCACTAAAGTAAGACAATGCACACCTGCAAATACACATTCTGTCGTTCTCCACGCTAGTCGGGGCAGGTGGAAACCAAGTAAAGCATAAGTTTCCTACGGCCCACACAGCGATGGGGAGGAACACATTACTGTCATGTCTCAGTGGTCAGACGCATCTCTTGAGAAACGAGGCATTCACATGTGAGTGTGTGAGTGCCTAGAATAGATGATGCCTTCGCCTTGTGATTATTAACACAAACAGCAATGTTTTCTGTTCCAGCACAGACTGGAGAAAGCCATTAGACAGGAGATCGTTTGTGAATGGCATACATTCTAGTAGGGACATTCCATGCATGTGTGGCCTATTTCAAGACAGAACACAGCTTCTGTCATCAATAAAAGTGAGGGTAAATTATGAGTACTGAGTAGCACATGCCTAGACAGAGTGTCGGGAGAGGATATAATAACACCTCTGGGTGTGATAAACTGTAATGTTTCAGAGCCAGGGTAGCCCACAAATTGGGAGCTGAAATGAAATCTTGCTTAAAAACAAAACAAATTTGGATTCACAAATCAAATTAAAATGAAATTATTAAAGTGCTAAACTGCTGCATGCTAGTTTCTCCCATTGTGGCGACATCTTTTGTGAATTTACTTTTTCATTAAAACAAATTTGGTGTCCTGCAAAAAACCTTCCCCCTTAAAATATTATCCAGTTTCCTATTCTTGAGGAAAATACAATCAAATCAGCAACATCAGTTAGTTCTACTCGCCCTCAGGGTGTATATTATTCTGCTTGCAATTTATTAACTCTTTTAATTTTTTAAACTTTGTAGTGGCAAAAACAAAAGCACACACCTAAATGAGAAAGAGAAACTTTGATGGAGTATTAGGGTCACTTTCAGAAAACTTTTTTTTTTCTTCCAAACTTTAGAGAATAATGTCATTAGAGAATGAAGTCTTAATATGTTGAGCATAAAGACACATTTACAAGGAACAAGTCATAATATTTTAGATTATTTTCCTAACAGTGGCTCTAGTACTCAAAAAATACATTATAATGGAGACACAAACCTTTGCAAAGTGCATTCATGTAAATCTAGATTGAGTTTCTCATTACTAGTTACAATCCAAAGCCAGATGGAGTATAAAAACTGTTGTTTTTTTGTTCATGGCAAAGAGGTTTCCTTGTATTTAATGGTGCCTATTGTAGGGCAGATTGTTTGACCAGTGAGTGAACCTATAGTGTAATTTCATACCTGTAAAGTGAAGTCAGGTGAAACCCAGTTACAGCTCTCACTCAGTTATGGTTGTGTGTTCTTGAAGGGATTGTTGTAGTAGAGGGGTAGGACTACTGGGTGTTATTGTTGTTATTACAGCCTTTTTGAAGACACACATGGACATATATATATCGTTTTCTACTTCTACTAGAATTAGTTTATTAAGCAAATGCATTCTTTTTGAAGCCTTGAGTGTTGCAGCACTGGCTTGTGTTTTATGTTTGGCCAGGGTGTGTTTGATCTTTATCTACAGTCCACAGGTTTGGCTTTCAACCCATTTATGTGCAATTCTGCATCTGCACACTATACATGTGCGCACATGCCTATACAGTATGTGCGAATATTTGTCTCATTCTACTGTAATCCTTTTTTTATATTTGCTTTATACAGTATATTCTTGCAGTGGAATAACATTACAGGCTGATTGTGTGGCGCATTTTCTCGCAGCTTTATCAGTGGAATTGCTAACACTGTCAGTCAGACATTGTTAATGCCTCACAGGAATTCAGAAAATCTGCCTCTGTTAAATCTTTTACTTGACCTGGAGCCAAGAGATTTATACACACATGGACATATTGTGTGTATGTGTGCAGAAGAACTGAAGGAGCTGTAGTCTTTTCTAGTCTAAGAACGAGAGAACATTTTGTGGCCTTTTTTTTACAAAGATTTTACAAAGTATTTAGTTTTGTTGTAAAAAATGTTCTATTCAAAAAAGGTCTCGCACACTTTAAGTATATTCACAAGAGTTTGGTTTTTGAGCGCAGTTTAGCGTAAATGTGTGAGAAAAAAACTTTTTCATTCCAAAATCATTAAATGGTACATAGTTGGTTAATTAACTAATTACATTGTTGCATTACTTAACTCTATAAATCCTCATCTACATTTTACAGTTGCAAACGATTTTTGTCATTTTTGTAATGAGGCGGCCTACCAATTAGCCCTCTCTAAAACTAAATCAGAATGACTTAAAAAGTCTTCATTTTTCGTAGCTGCTTAAGGATCCACCACTCTTTGTACTGTATATAGGAGAGGCCCAAAGCTGCAAAATAAACTTGTTAGCGCTCATCTACTGCCTGACCCCAAACAGACCAATAAGATGGAAACTCCCTGTGGCAACTGCTCAGTGGCACAACGCAATAAAAGCACTTTTGTTTTTGGCATCCAAGAAAAAGTAAAAGATTTTCAATCATTGGTGTTATCACATGTGGTACAAAGAAGGTTTTTATGTTGAAATGTCTTTCATTACTGCATGAGAAGATTGATACATTCTTTTAAACTATGGTAATATGAGGTATGATGGCATTTTTCTGATGTTTTTAATTGCATCATTGTTTTATGGTGTATGCTATTGCCTGTGTGTTTAAATGTGTGTTTCCCTTTTCGTTGTCTCATAATTTGTGGCCCACACATGCCATGGGGTGTGATCTCGTCACAGACGCTTTGCTTTGGGGATAATTACCTGAATGCATATACACCTAATTACCCATTTACACAAGATTTTGAAAAGGTGTAAATGCATTTGTCTCTTGAGGTGCACACATAATGCAACTATAATTGGCCTGTGTCAGTGAGCACTTTGAAAATAGCCTGTCACAGCGTCTGTCCCCATTATAACGGCAGCAGAAGTTAGTCTGAAATTAAACAGAATTAGCCATTCTTCTCCCTGTCTAGCAATTTCGACACATATAATCAATCAGGCAGTTAGATGCTAATCGTTGCAGTTGGGCTAAAATTGTGGGAACATCAGACTGAGCACCAGAGCATACATTCTCAGGGGAATTTTACTTGATAAAAAATATATTATACAATTATTATATAATATCTTCTTCTTTTCCTTTCGGCTGCTGCCTTTCAGGGGTCGCCACAGCGAATCATGCGCCTCCATCTAACCCTGTCCTCTGCATCCTCTTCACTCACACCAATTAACTTCATGTCCTCTCTCACTACATCCATAAATCTCCTCTTTGGTCTTCCTCTAGACCTCCTGCCTGGCAGCTCCAACCTCAGCATCCTTCTACCAATATATTCACAGTCTCTCCTCTGAACGTGTCCAAACCACCTCAATCTGGCCTCTCTGGCTTTATCTCCGAGATTATTATTATATATTATGTTTTCCTAACACTACAAATATTACAGTCATACCACAGAGTGGTACGTAAATGAGTGTTTAATGCATACACACAGCTCTTTTTACAAGGATGCTTATGATTCCATCTCAAACTGTTCACGTCTTTCCCATCGTGCCTCAACATGTTGCTTTGTTCTTTTCGGAAGACCATGAAAGAGCCTCGGATATCGCGTTCAGCATCTCTCGTCCCCTGCCACTCTGTGTACTGCTGATTGTGGAGCCTCAGGTTTTTTCCACATGTTCCATATGACCACGCCCTTTCGCAAACACTAAGTTGTCCGTGTAAACAGATTCTCTGCTCATTTCTTCAGCATACATCACTGCCTGCTTCCCAACATATTTACCCTTCTCATGCAGTCAGATCTGCAGTGAATTTAGAACATTTCTCTCAATATGGTTTCATGTTCATTCAAATTCTGTAGATCACAGGCTCAGGTGATTGGGTTGTAAGCTCACTGTCAATAAATGGTTAAACCTTGATGTAAATATCCCTACTGAACAGTCTCTACCCTAAAATTGGTCCATCAGCATAGTTTTTCTGTTCTGTTTTGCATTACCATAATTTATCTCATTGCCCCCCCACCCACACTCTTGCTGTCTCTCTCTCAAATAACCCTGATGAGGCCTGTTATTCAGAATCAGTGATGCAGAGACCGTGTTTACATGGGTGAGGGAGAAGGTTTGAGGGAACAGGACCAGAACATTTTAGCGAGTTATAATTAACGTGCTTCTTCTTAGACACCCAAGTCCATTAAGGCAATTACTTTCTTAGATGTCAGGCAGTGTCTGAAAAGTTAAACCACAACATTGATCTTACTATTTATAATCCACCATGCTTTGTGAAGCCAGACATGTGGTCTATGAGTCTACTTCCTCTTGTTTCTGCTATGCTGTGTAAACCCAGGGATTCACCCCAAAGTGCAGACGTTTAAACATATATATATATATATATATATATATATATATATATTAATTCGGTTTATTCAAAATACAGTATGTGTTGCATGACAAACATGTATGGTAGATGCACTTGCAGAGTTGATCTGGATTAGAGCCCCGACTGAAACTAGATTGTTTAGGCCAAATAACCACACTAGTATTTATTTACAAAAATCTGATAATGATGTTCTCTTTTAACATTACAAGAGAAAATGCTATTAGAAGGAGGACTAGCTAATGTGTTTTGCAAACAGGTAACGTTATCTCTTGGGTAATGTTGGCTGGTGTTGCTGGGGTGTGAACTTCCTAAATCCAATAAAATGCAGGCCAGGCCTGCTAACGTTAGCCTAAACTTCGATAGCATTCAGGCCCCGCTTCTACACAGTTTGGAAATACAACACAGTGGAGTTGATAGTCGCAAACAGGGCTTTTTAGCGTAACTTGTAACCCCACAAACTAATATAGATAGCTAATGAAATGCTCCTTGGCCTTGGAAATAACCCTTGGTTTCTACTGTATGTATTAACCTAGTTAGCTAGACATGCTAACGATTGCAGCTCGCATTAGAGCAGATCAACATGCTGTTTTCCAACATTCCTTACAATTTTGCTCTTGTGTTTTTAGTTTAGGAATAAAGACACCCCCCTTTAAGCTTAAATGGTGAGTTTTGCATTTATTAGGAGCCCCCTGCACCCCGCTTCAGCATGTGGGGAAATACAAAGCCTGCCATGCTAAGCTACGATTGCACAATTGCTGTGGAGGGGCAGTTTAGCGAACGGTCAAGTACAGTAACTCCGATGTGACTTGAACGCGGCTGAATTGAAATGGAGTCGACCACGCACAACTGCCACAGTGCCAGTCGGCCTTTGAAGCGCACCCTGTTCTTATTAGTACGTAGAGTCCGATCACATCATGTAAATACCAACATGGCGTCATCCAACTTCAATTTGAGCAATGGTCTAATTAGTCAAAAAATAAAATGAAATGAAAACACAGGTGTACTGGGCCTTTAAAGCATGCGCTTATTTCTAATGAAGTTCTGTGGGATACATACCCACGTCTAGCTCCATTTTTGTGTGCCAGTAATGTCAGGAATACTGTTGATTCTTAAGATCATTGAATCAAGGGCAACAAATGAAGGTATCAACCACCCAACGCATTATTACTAATTTCTGAATTAAGTGACCTATTAAGATGAGATGTTCCGACCATGTGCACGTCAACAATTCTCGTCTCCTTTGTTTCTACCCTCCATCCCTCCGCTTCCAGCTCTCAGTGTGTTTGGACAGGAGCTCCCATCAGGCCCTCATGGCTGCACGGAGGGAAGCTGTTACCCTGCGACAGGAAACCTTCTGATTGGTCGGGCTGTCAACCTATCCGCCACCTCGACTTGCGGCCTGGACGGACCGGAGCACTACTGCATTGTCAGCCATCTGCAGGTCAGGGCGCACATGAACACACAGTCAAGGTGAAATGTGAAGAACATAAATAACATTTTCAGCTTCAGATTTGCGCTCGCAGCGGTAAAAATGGGAGCAGCTGTTAACGATGGTTGATTTTTCCATTCATACCTTATCCAGGCCGGCTAATGACAGGCTAATCATACACATTATTCTTTTCCTTCATGTGCACCCTGTATCGCATTTCCAGCTGTGATTCAAATTCTCATGTACACTCAACTTGACTCCATCTCTCAGCACCGCACCACAACCTCTTTACAATACGTGCAAAGTGCAAAGACAAGTGGGATGGTTTGTTTGTTCTCTCATTCATGCATTCATCCATCTTCATCCTTCAGTCTCCACTCCTCCATCATAATTTTTTCATCTGTCTGTTTGTTCGCATCCGGGTTTCCATGAGCAAGACCTCCGCCAAACCTTAGTCACACATGCACTCTCACTCCATCTCTGAGATGTGACTTTCACATAGTGAAAGTGTCAGTGAAGACCAGTGATAGCCAATGAAAGTTGACCACAAGAGAGGACATCCGGAAAGCGCACTCTGTTTTTAAAGTTAAAAAATGTTGCTAATGTGATTTCAGATTTTGTTTGTTATTCCTAAATCCAGTTCACTCTAGCAATGTAAACAAGTACAGATACAGTATTTGGGCGTGAACAGATAATGTGCTCTGCACAGTTACAAAGAGCATCAGAGCTTTTGTAGTATTTGTTTTATTTGTTTTTCTTTGCCACTAGCATCAAAAAGCTTCTTCTCAGAGTCAAATCAGAACACACAGACATCATACACACACTGCTACAATCCACTGAACTCAATCTTCACAGGGAGGATAACTAGGGCCCAGAGAGAGGGTGCACAGAGTTGTAGACATTTAAAGTTTGATGTTCAGACTTTCAGTGAGATTCATCCTCAATAACCTTTCATCACATTTCGCCAGATTTTTTGGTGCAGTGCAGGATAAAAATTGACTGATGTTCCACAGGTTTTGGTTTTTGCCACGATTCAATATGGATAATAATAATAATTTGGATCCTGGAACTCTGAAAATCTTCACAGTAGGTGGTAAAATGACAATCTCAATTTAGGCACTGTGTTAAAAGGAGATGCAGGAGAGCTTTTCAGATTTTCATCAATAGACTTTTTTTCATTGACACTTCAAACCAACTTAACATTCCTCTGGGCCTCCTCCCCATTATATACACAACCTTCAGTGTTTAAGGAGTTCTGACTATTTTAAAGCCTCCTGTTCTATTTCCACTACGCATTTCCACCCGGACCTGGACCCAGACCTGGGGTTCAAGCACAAATCACGCTTTGTTATTGGGTTCATTAAAGTACATGGTTACAACATTGTGTTAATGTTAAAGTTGAAAACTATTTAACACAGAGAATGAAGCCAGAATTTATAACAACTTCCGTTGTAGGCCCTGTTCACTTCTGGCATGAATCCAAATACAGACATTTTTGCGAAATTAACAAACACAGCTACAGATACAGATAGTGCAGCCCTAGTTCACACCTGCGTGAAGCAAGACACAATGCTGTTACAGTCTCTCCTTCACCGCTACAGTATGCAGCTCCTGTTTGTCTTTCTGCCTCTACATGACACGACTCCTGACATGTTCACCATCAAGTGGACATTCACCTCTCTTGCATCCGTGGTCTACATGTTTGTGCCTGCACTCCTCTTGCCTCAGGGTAGGACTATCCAACAGTGTCAACTTCCAGGTGAATGTGATTGCCAAGGTCTTATTATGGTCTGCCAGAAGCTACTTTAGAGGCCCACACCAAACATTTGTCGCTCAGCCTTTAAATGTCCAGAAGCTCATCAATCATTATGCAGTTCTATCCCAGGAGAAGCAGTGCGTATAGGGAGCTGCTGCCAAGCCAAATGTGTTGAAGACCTTCAAAGGGGTTCTGGTTTGGCCCTTAGACCCACCTGATAGAGTGGAACTAAAACTGTAACTTTAGCTCTTAGACAAGCTCCCATGGCAAGAGAGAGGAACAAGAAAAGTGAAGAAGAAGACGGAAAAAGCAGGGAATGACGAGAAAGAAAGGGTTGATGACAGGAGACATGGCGGCAATAGAGAAAAGAGCAAAAGGTGTGGCAGGAAATTGAGAAGTGAGATACTATATTAACAGCAGGAACATATCAGTTTCAGAGCTGTAACTGAGGTGGAAAGGAAACTGAATGAGGTAGGGGTGAGTGTACTTTTTTTTTTTTTTTTTAAGCCACCATCGGAGTGTGACAAAGAAGTGCTTTCAAATCAACATCAGACTTACATCAGTGTATTGTCGGAGCAGAAAGCCTGATAGCTGAGCTGACCAGGCTTGACTAATGGGAGATAAATAAGAGCTCAGAGGAGGGAGGGAGGGAGGAGGTCTTAAAGCCACACAGGTTTACACCAAGCACCAACTGAAGCTTTACAGTGGCCTTCAAAGAGGAGAAATAGATGAAGTTAAACTTTCCGAACAGACTTTAAAACCTTTCTGGTTAAGTGATTTGTTGTTTTTTTTTTGCTACATCTTCTCCGTTAGAAATACCTGAAATCTTACTCTTGGACCTTAATTCCTGTATGCACTATAAACCTGCAGCGACTACTCAGCGCGCTTGCAGAAAGGCTCTCTAATGGTGGCACATTGCATTAGGATGGATGGGCTACTGTGCAGAAAGGAATGCCCTTTCCAGGAGCCGGTTTGGGCAGATTTACGTATACTGGGATTAGGGAGGGAAGGTGAAAAAGGCAAGCATGCGCGTAAAAGCGACAAACATCTGCACACATTAAGTGATTACATGTACAGATGTACTAGTGGGCGTGTGTGTACAGGTGGTCGCGCACATCCACATACATCCACACACACACATCCCTTCCAGCACGCTTTAGGCATTTCTTTTCAATTCTCAGCTGAGTCTCTTTAACAGCCATGTTGTTGTTAGCAGCTTAATCACCCTTGACAACAACCTAATTAAGAAACGCTGGCCTGGAATCCACTGTTCCTCTGTGCCAACTTACCCTCATCTGCCTGTTTAGCCCTCTTTCCCCCTTCCTGCTCCCCTCTTTATGGCCCCCTCTCAAATGCACCCCCTTTTACCCTCCGTCAGCATCTCCCTCGCTCTCTGCCGGACTCCTTCTTTGTCCTTCCCCCCCTGCTGTGGTGTTTGAGACCCCTCTCCACTGCATGCCCACTTCTCTCACCTGCACCTTCCTTTCTCTAACCACCCCCTCTTACGTCTAGTACACCCCTTCATTCAAGCCCCTACTCTTGGCCTTAGTCCCCACATTCTTGTAGCTTTCCCATGGC
Organism: Coreoperca whiteheadi; assembly: GCA_011952105.1. Taxonomy (NCBI): domain Eukaryota; kingdom Metazoa; phylum Chordata; class Actinopteri; order Centrarchiformes; family Sinipercidae; genus Coreoperca; species Coreoperca whiteheadi. Next base: position 2,734,141 of record CM022479.1, read on the forward strand.
CTCTGACGTCAAGCTCTTCCTCCTCTTCTTCTGCCTCATCAATGTCTTTTCACCAGCTAAGTGCATTTTCCCTTCATCATTTCCCTTCATTTATGGCAGAGCCTCACTTATTGCATTTCTCGCGTAATCCTCATCTTAATCGTTGATGCTGCAGATGCAGCAGTCATGTTAGTATGTTGACCCTCTGGGGTTGTTGACACTGCATTTTTGAATTGTTGCATATTCATTTTATCCTTTGACAAATTACTGTAGGTGACTGAGATCCCGTTTAAGATTATAGCTTTTTAGCCACTCTAGCGGCGTGTCTTTAGGGATGGCAATGGTCAGTCGGTTCGACCGTTTTGCGCCCGACAGAAATATCTAGGCAAATATTGGATGGATTGCCATGAAGGTTTCTACAGACATTCATATCCCCCTCAGGATGAAATATAAGACAAAATATAAGATAAAATGAGTATGTATTATAACCAAATACCTGCAAAATCAACAACATTCCCATCAGTAAATGTTCGCATGCTAACACGCTAAACTAAGATAGTAAACAAGGTAACCATTGTCGACATTGTCACTGTGAACGTGTTAGCATGCTGATGTTAGCATTTAGCTTAAAGCACCGCTGTGCGTAAGTGCAGCCTCACAGAGCTGCCGTAGACTCTAAGCCTTGTTATTCTTATCCTCACCCCTGCCTCCATCTCTCCCACTGTCTTTCTTCCTCTCATATGCCTCTCCTCTTTTCCTTCCCCTCTCTTACTCCTTGCTCTCCCGTCGACCCGCTCCTTTTTAATCTTGAACCAGTGGAGACACAATCCAGTCCCCTCTGGCTTTAGTCCCGTTCACACTGGCATTGGCAGCCATTACCCACGTTATTTCACTGTGACAGATGAAAGCCCTAATCTGAGGAAACCGCTCAATCACAGGAGCTCGACTGATGCTGTAAAACGTACAAGACAACCAACCTGTGTAGACCAAACTAAATGAACCAATATCTTATTGATTGATGCTTTTCACAGTACACAGTAAGGAATTACAGCAACTGTCTGTTTGAATTGTTTCCCATGTAGTGTAACGTCCACAGGTGGTTTATTGCACAGCTGGTTCATTTCATTTTTTAAATTTTCAATGTTTTGATTATTTCTTCAATATCACACCTAAAACATCTGAGTAAAACGTTCTGAGCCAACAACTTCCTCCAAGAGTAAATGTGTGTTTTCTGCCTCGACAGGAGTCGGACAAGTGTTTCGAGTGTAATTCCCAGCATCGCTATGACCCGAACCGCCACAGAAACAGCCACCGCATCGAGAACGTGATCTACCTCACGGACAGCAATGGCGACAACACCTGGTGGCAGTCTGTCAACGGTGTGTGTGTGTGTGTGTGTGTGTGTGTGTGTGTGTGTGTGTGTGTGTGTGTGTGTGCGTGTGTGTTGTGTATTTACTCTACAACAGTACATGATCAGTGTGTTCGTTGTTCGGATTGCCTGTGTCCTCCTGCATGTGTGAGAGTATACAGTATGTGTGCGAGGAATATACGTTTATTCTTCTTGTTGTGTTGCTGAGAGTTAAATCCTGATTGGAAAGAACTTGGAGATTTTACAGGGATTTTACAAACTCATTAATTGTAAGTCAGTATATCCAGATACTTGAGATGGCAGCTGAGATGCAGTGAGATAAGAAAAAAGAGAAAAAAGTACCTTCTTACTGCAGCTTAAATCTATGACCTCAAAGGGGTAATGTCGGAAGACTTTGATATTTCTTGACCGAGAGACAAAAATGCAAAGAAAGATGCTAAAGGTCTCCTGCAGTCACTTAGTCAAACAGACAGTGACTTTAGGAGACGAGACTTGTGCATCTTGTGTTGTAATGACATTGAATGACAGTTATTTCCTCCACAGGACAGGAGAACGTCGGCATCCGGCTAAACCTGGAGGCCGAATTCCACTTCACACATCTCATCATCAAGTTCAAGGTATAACACTTTTTTTTGCATGTACTGCATGTGGGTGCCTGTGTGTGTGTGTGTGTGTGTGTGTGTGTTCGTATGTGCTTAAGCATGTCAGTGTGGATACTTGTGTAGGTCTTTGTTGTGTACACTGAACGTGATGATGGCTGCATTCCACTATAACCTACTGTTAGTAAAGAAAAAATGAAAGAAAAGGTCCAGATTAATAAGTCTGACAAGATGCTGTCATCTGATCACAAATGTCACAGGTGTTTCTCATATAGCCCATAACTTATTGTTTGATGGGCCTTATATTGTATTCATACAGTAAATACAAGCCTCACTATAATCCCCCTGTGCTATTTAAAAAAAAAACAAATCACCACATAACACCAAAATACTAGGAGCAGAGGAAGCTTCAAATAACTGAATTCTCCTTCTCTCTTTTTCTCCTCAGACTTTCCGACCTGCAGCCATGATCATCGAGCGTTCAGCTGATTTCGGCCGCACGTGGCGCCCCTACCGCTACTTTGCCTCAAACTGTACCAAGACCTTTCCCAGCATCCCCGCCAACGGCCTGCACCACATAAACGACGTCATCTGCGAGGAACGCTACTCCGATATCGAGCCGTCCACTAATGGAGAGGTAAGAAGTAGAAGAGGTGCTGGTAGCAGTAATAAGAGACACCTGTTAGACTGGAGGTCAGAGTGTCCTGCTCAGACTGAAAACCTAAGGATGGCACAAAACCAACGATGGATTAGTCCTTCTCGCAATAATTTCTGACTTCCCTACAATGTCTGTGGCACCCAAACCCATTGGTACCTACTGAAGGCGCAAATGCTTATGGTATAATTTTTATAAACGGCTAAATAAGTTCATAAAACAGCTGGTCACTGTAGTTTTTACAAAGGTTACAGGATAAAATAACACATTTGTTGGGGACTATTCTTAGCGGCGGATTAATCCAGCAGCAGCAGTAAATGTTGGGTAAGCATTAGCAGTAACTTAATACACATCGGATGTGGCATCAATGAGTTACAAACCGTGACTAGATTACATGCTGCACTGTTTCCTGTGACTCCCTCGTGTGTGTGAAGGCAATTTGAATCCAGAGATAATTTAATAAAGTGAATACATTGAATGGCTATTGCTTTAAAAACACAGACAGTAAATAGTGTCAAAAACAGGCTTTGATTTAATGAAAACATTAAGGATTTTAACTTTAAAGAATCATTTGTATAAGGATAACTGTCTTCTTAAGACGAATAGGTGACTTCACCACAAAACAAACAGAAGTGTAAATATGTGTCTAAATGTATCTAAAATGACTGATTTTCATAAAAGACAAACCTGTTTGAAGACAGTGAGGGAATGTGACTTTGATTTGTTTATTGTATTAGTATAGTATAGTATTGTTGTATTCACCAATTTATTAACTTAAACTGAAATATTTGTTTCCAGCTCAGATCTGCTTTCTAAACGGGTTCCTTTTACACAGCAGGCCTGTTTTTGGTTAGCATCTGTCTTCGATCCTCTCTTTCTCCAGCTGAAAAATTATGTCCTGTATTTAAGGTCATTTATAAAGTTTTGGATCCCGCCATTCACGTGAAAGACCCCTACAGCTTGGACATTCAAGGTCAGTGAAGACTTTTTACTCTGAATATGAGCCACTAGCACTGTCGATAGGAGTGCAGCATAATGTGCTGCTTAATATTATTTCCAGACAAAAACGTCACATTCTTTCCATAAAAAAAGGTCAGACGTATTGTACAGTAAATGTGAAACTCTATTTCAGGCATTGAAATTCTGACAAACGTCTACTACAGAAAAATGCTCAAGGTTTTTCCATTTCTACCTGCCATCTGACGTGAACTACAGCAAACTACTTCACACCCTCTCATTACTTTTCTTCAGAATTCTTCATCGACCTTTACATCTAGAATTATATAGTGTTTGAATATGAGACAGTGAAGTAAATGCTAACTTTGGGCATTTAGGTAATATTCTAAGTTCAAACAAAATGCTTCTTCCCAGAAGAATTGACAACACTGCTTTTAAAGAAAATATGCGTTATTCTTTTTTGTAGAGTGATGAGGCTAATGTACACTTTAACACTCATCATTCAAAAAATGTTTGCATGCTAATGAAGTTTCAGTTTTGTCATGAAACGGGTCAATACACAGATCAAACCTCATGAATCAGTTTTTCCTCCGGTACAGAACTGCTGCGTATCACCAACCTGCGTATCAACTTCACCAAACTTAACACTCTCGGAGACGACCTGCTGGACCGACGCTCCGATGTCCTGCAGAAATATTACTACGCCATCTACGAGCTGGTGGTCAGAGGGAGCTGCTTCTGTTACGGGCACGCCTCGGAGTGCGCCCCAGTGCCAGGGGTCAACGCCCGGGAGAACAGCATGGTGAGCTAGTGGACTTTCTCACGAGGACAAATTATTTATTTATTTATTTATTTATTACAATCGTGTTTCCTGTAATCATCACCACATGTGCTGTGGGACTAAACAGAAAGCGCAAAAAGACCAGAACGCAGTTTGTTTCAACATAATAAAGACCTCAGCTTGTCTAATTGGCTCAGTACACATTATGATTGACAATGCCTACATCATTTTGCCACACTGTGATTGGCCAGATCCACGGTCGCTGTGTATGCAAACATAATACGGAGGGCCTGAACTGCGAGCGCTGCCGAAATTTCCACAATGACCTGCCATGGAGACCGGCGGAGGCGGACAACCCACACAGCTGCAGAGGTGGGAACACGCACACAATTCGGATATATGAAAGAACATGCAGTACGGGTACATTTTACATTTCGCAGTCGCCAAAATATAGTCGCTCTCACCTGTTGTAAGACTGTGCAAAATAATTCTTCAGTCAAATATCTGTGCCATCAGCAGCAGGAATATGTGTGTATAGGTTTCGATGCACAGTTTGTTTAAGTGGCCAGATTAGTTGATAACATTTACAATAGGGGCATTGCTGTGCACATGTAAATGTACCCTGACATGACTATCAGAATGCAACCTTTTAATCAACTAATAAAAAAAAAAAATCAACAGATGGTAATAATAGAAACATGTTTTTAGATGTAGCCGTATATTGTTTTCTAAAATAACTTTGTGCACATTACAACCACACTGACAGGAGTTTCAGTCTCTCCTGAAATGCCCTTGACAGCAAATTGGAGTCAAAATACATTTGGGATGCTATGTCTTAAGATTTGAAGTTCAGTATAGTAATCTTCCAGATATTGATATACTGCTAATGGACTGCTGTATCTTCATCTTAAGGGTACTGTAACTTTTTACCTCTTCTACGAGAGCAGGCCACTTCAGAAAAGCCATCCTGCAGTTTCTTCATGGCTCATTAAACTGTTTGCTACTTTGAAAGTGTGATGGAGGATATGAGGAGCTGATGTGATGTGATTGGCAACTCACTGCCTGTGAAGAAATTGCGGTTACCTCTTATAGTCACGGTAGTGTTTGTGTGCGCGTAATAGGTCTTCATTACTTTAATTCCTTGTTTGTTTCTCCAGAGTGTAACTGTAACGGCCACTCAAACCAATGTCACTTTGACATGGCGTTGTATTTGGCAACGGGCAACATCAGCGGAGGAGTGTGTGACGACTGTCTGCACAACACCATGGGACGCAACTGTGAGATGTGTAAACCGTTCTTCTACCAAGACCCTAGTAGGGATATCAGGGACCCACGGGTTTGTGTTGGTGAGTCATTTGTTCCTGCCATGATGTGGAATTGTCCACTGTAGAGCTTCAATAAATGGCATATAAATTAAGTCCAGTACAAGTGCAGTTATCTCAAGGATGTTCCTATTTGTGCCATCAACTCAACCTAGTTTTGAGTTAGGAAAACGCCTGAAATCCTTGAGACTGCATTCAAAACAAATGAAGTTATCTCACATCTTTGACAGAATGTTTCATTTAGTTTTAAGGTTACAAGAGTTTAAAATTAATCTGACGCTAAATGTGGTAAAGTTAACACCTGAACCAATAGCACTTTTCTACACAAATATGCACCAAAACAATGAAATTGCAAGCATTACATGACTGCGCACTGTGATTAATCAGAATGATTATCATGTATTTAACATGTAACGTGTATGACTGTATGTATTTCAAGAATTTTAAGACGACCATTTTTAAGCGTCTTTTTGAAGCTAAAACCTTCTCAAAAGAATTTCCTCATTACTCTCTTCTTCTCTTTCTATTCAAGTTTCCCATTTATGTCCTTTTGCTTTTGCCCCTCATTCTTTCCCCCCTTTACTTACGCTCTCCATCTGACCGCTAGCCTGTGACTGTGACCCAGTCGGATCACTGGAGGGAGGGGTGTGTGACAGTCACACCGACCTGAACATGGGGATGATCGCAGGACAGTGTCGCTGCAAAGCCAACGTCAAAGGCACGCGCTGCGACGACTGCAAGGAAGGCTATTACGGACTCAGCCAGAACGACCCGCTGGGTTGTCAGCGTACGTATGTGTGTGTGTTTGTCTGCCGCTGAAAACGCTTTCTTGTTTCAACTGGGCTGAAAATTTGCGGTCCTTCACGCAAGCTCCGACCCAGGCGTACGCACAAAAACGGGTGAAATGAGAAACGGCGACACCGTCGGCAGATGGAAAAAAAAACCCGTGAAAGTGTGTGAAACTGTAGACCGTTGTGTAAAAGAAATGGCAATACTGCCTCTCATAACTAACATGAAGACTTCACAAAGCAAGTCTTACAATAAACAGCCTACACGAACACCCATTTGATCGATCTGCAGTGTAAAACAAACAAAATCAAATGGAAACAGAAATGCAAATTAACACATATTTGCAAAAAGAAAAGTGAAATATGTTCTGCAATAATACTGGCATGTTATGCAATTCATCCTCATATATAATATGGTAAACAGAACAAAATAATGTACAAAACTGATTTTCTGGTCAATGTGTCCGTCTGGCGGAGCAGATATAGATGCAATTAGATAGACAGATAGACAGATAGATAATTAGGGCGATAGATAGATAGATAGATGTATTAATTCTCCACTGGGGAAAGTTGTTTTCATAGTAAAAGTTTCTTCATCACCTACGGAATCATGGTATTCATGCATATGCCTTTAGTTTGTTTTATTTTTGATAAAATGACGTATGTCTCAGCCATTCAGAAAGCTGCAAGAAATGACATTTGCACTGAACTATTTCCCATTTCCACGTAGATTATAACCGACATCTGTAGCTTGTCAGATGCAATTAAATGGATGGAAATAAAATGCCCCATCACAATGCGCAATGACGCACAATGGCTGATCCTGCGCTCTTAGAAGATGTGGCAAATGGAAGGATTCGGAGTGAACGCATCTTCAGACCTCTCATCAAGAGGGGTCAGGTCCGGTGTCCCCTTCCCCCCTGCGTAGGATGTGCGTGCGCACGGTTTTATAAATCCGAATATTTCTGTGCGTACGCACGTCCTATGTTTCATCCGTACGCCACTTCTGACGCAAATCCTATGCAAAGTTTTATAAATGAGGCCCCTGGTGTTTTGGAACATGAAACCACACAATCTGCATTTAAAATCTGTAAATAGCATATTGGCCACCATGTTGTGTGTGTGTTTGTGTCTCCATCAGCTTGCAACTGTGACCCTCGTGGCATCATCATGATGGGAGCTCCTTGCGACCAGATCAGCGGGGACTGCTCCTGCAAAAGATATGTCACTGGTCGCTACTGCAACCAGTGTCTGGTTTGTAACACCTCTTCTTCTCATAAAATCTGATTTCATATAAAAGGATCACGCACATGGCCGTTGATTAGCGTTACTAATTGCCCACGTTAAAGCATATTTAAAGAAGAAAACCAGAGAAAAGACAGAGTTAGGCGGTTTGGCTGTTACATTTTGACGAAATGTAATGTTTTTCCTCATTTTCCAACTTGTCTAAAGCAACTGTGTCACCAGGCAATTGACCCTAACTGTTTTACCGTGTCACACCAAGTAAAGACTCCGTTTCGAAGTGGAGGTTTTCGTTTCTTTTCGCCTGCCAAGGATAGCAAATGAATATCTTGGTGGCATTGATAAAGAAGCATTGAACATAGTAACGACTGCACAAACTGTACAAGGACAACAGATCTTCAGACACAGTGCGGAGCGTAAGAACTAGGCACTAGACATGTCACTGCGCATCCTGGTTTTGAGGTTTATTTCCATCCCTGTAGCCTGAATACTGGGGGCTCAGTAACGACCTGGCCGGCTGCAGACCATGTGACTGTGACTTCGGTGGAGCCTTCAACAACAGGTACAGTATAGATTTTCAAAATGTTATACGTCTGTATCTTTAAATATATGCCCAGGCCAGCCCACAGCCCTTTGCTGCATGTCATCCCCTCTCTCTCTCTCACACATTTCCTGTCCCTCTTCAGCTGTTCCTATCAACTGAAAAGGCACAAAGGCCAAAAAAATTATACTTAAAAATAATAAGAATGATAAAATGCATTTCAATAAGAGATGTCTTGTAAGAATGGTTTATTCAGGTAAAAAAATATATATATATTGTCCAATTCAATGAACCGTGACGTGAGGCTGTGACTGTTCCTGAGTGATGACCACAAAGAGAGAGAGAGAGCAGAAAGAAGAAGAAGAAGGGGGTTAAGATCAGTTATATATGGCATTTAAAGTTTGCCTCTGTCTGTCACTTAAGGTGCATGATGGAGAACGGCCAGTGCGACTGCAGGAGGCATCTAATTGGTCGACAGTGTTCAGAGGTTCAGCCTGGGTACTTCTGTGCTCCGCTGGACTACTACAAATACGAGGCTGAAGATGCCACTGGACACTCCCCCGGTGACGCTGCACTGCCAGTGAGCACATTACTATGGTTCCGTGCACCTCACTAATTCACATTTCAGGTCACTATAATTCAAACTTATAATAGACCTCTTATCAAAAGAGAGTAAGTGGCTGCGTTGGTTTGAGTTAGTTGCCTCAAGGCGCTGGTGGAAACAGTTTGAAGGCTCATTAGAATCAGATTTACTCGCCTGTTTTTCTGTAAGTTCTTGCAGCAGCGCTAATATCTACGACATGACCACCTGTGCCAATGGAAATGTGTGTCCTCGTACTGAATGATCAAGCCTTTCTTCTCATGAAGTAACCAAAAAGGCCACAGCCCATATAGCTCCCTATAAAAGACACATTCTTCTGTCTATCTTCTGGATATCGTACACACTTTACAGTTTTCCAGTAATGTTATGACAGTAAAAGAAGGGGTTTTCATGTTGTTCTGACTCCAACAAGGCTGTCTTTATGAGGGCCCTTGGAAGGGTGTGCTTGTTTGGATGCGGAATTTAGATGCAGTGGTGAGGAATCTTAGGTGAAGTTTCATTATTATCCATCCTCCCTATGCTGTACCCACCACTACCACTACAAGTATTGCTTTATATATGACATGCAACACAGCTCCCTGAAGTCTAACAAATGTCCTCAAGTCATGTTACCTGAGGCGGCGTCAGTTGGGGCTGACGACTACAAGTCGAAAATGTTAAAAAATCTGGGGGTGTGGCGTTAGAAGGAAGTGAGCTCACCACACCTCTCTAGCCCGCTCCTCATCTCTTCTTGAGGCCAGCTCCTCTAGGCTACATTAGCAGCTACGAGCATAACACACCCGAATCTCCACCCGAGCTGTCGGTGACCGAGTTGTATTGTGGGTAATGTAGGCACAAGGAAGAATGCGTGGAATAAAGTAATTTTTTAAACATCTTAGTTAGCCCCATTCCTTTTATTTTACAGGTGTATAGTAAACTCTATGAAGGGCCTTGTGTAACATGTCTTCCCCCTTTGCCACTCTAATATATTTACCACTCTTAGAGATGATATGAGGCCGTGTTTCTTCATCTATGTCTTCCTCTTTGCAATATTAACCTTCAATTCTCACACTTATTTTTAATTATATCGCACAACAACCTATTAAAGGGAATTTGACTTAAAACACAACATTGGATTCTATTAATATTTCCTTCGAGCCCCCCACCCTCACCCCCCCATCCAACCTGTTACAGCAAGGAGACAGACAATGTGACAGGCCAGTTCCTGCTGTCACTGGCTCATCTTACCTATGTATCAGTCTCCCCTCTCCCCCCCATCACTGTCTGAAGCCTTTCTCGTATCTGTCTACCCGCTTTCTGACATTCTTTACTGTCTGTCTCTGTTTCATTCACCCCCCCCGTCCCCTCCACTTCCTCATTAAGCCCTTTGGGCAAGCTCAGACAGTCCGCACAGACAATCTGCACAGATCACTGTCACAGGAATGTGGGAAAAAAAGGCAAGTTATTGACTTATGAATGTTGTGAGAAAAAAGGCAACAGTAAGAGGAGGCACACGTCTTTGACATGTGAGGCTGTTGTCTTTTGGGGGGTGAACATGGCGTGCTTAACTGACTCTGGATGGAAAGTGAGCGTACATAACGAAGGACAAGAAAGACGAGCAGAATATGCAGGATAGTGTCAAAGTCCTGCATTTCTGTGCAGAATTCAAACTCCACAGCTGAAGTGACCCATAAAAACACCAGACAGTGGCACAGATACCAACCTGTCACAGCTAATTATTGCTGCACGGCACACACACTTACTAATACATACAACACACACAGAGAAAAACACACTCTCAAGCCTCGCGTTCTTTGTTTCTCTCTGTCACACCTCGGCAATTTCAGCACAGCATGGCTCTTTCTGCTCTGTGTTGTCATTTTCACTTTCGGAAACAAGAGAGCCGTGCAGGATGAACCCCTGCAGGTCGCAGGCGTTGTTGTAAGAGTTTCTATGTATAATCGACCCAAGCGTGAACACCCTTCCTCCTCTCCCGTTCTCTCCTCTCAGGGCAAAGTTCGTCCTCAGGCAGAGACTGACTGTGTTCAGCACCTCAGCAACCAGCTGAGGAGGCACCGGCGTCACCGTCGCATCACCAGCTCGCAGCAACATCGGGCAGCACTGAGACGTATCCGCCAGCTTCAGCAAACGGTAGGATATTCACTTTGATTGATTCCCTGATTTACGGTTTGACAAGACACACAATAATCTAAGGGTTTGCATGTTAAAGTGCGAACACATAGAAGAGTTCCATGTTTTTGGAAATAAGTAATGAGGTCTGTCATTGGACAAAAAATTATTTGGATTAGTGGTTTCAACCTTTTTGGCTTGGGACCCCTAAAACATATCTACCTGTGACCCCTCATCACAGGTCATGGCCTTGTGCGCGAGCAGAGCTTTTTTCTTTTTTGGATTTGTCTCATTTCCAAAAAATACAGCTTTGGTAATCTGTCCGTCTCTCTCAGCCGGATGTGAGGACCGTTCATAGAGAGCACACTCCCAGCCACATGGTGTCGTGGACAGGACCTGGTTTCGCCCGCGTCAAAGATGGCGCCGGCCTGGTGTTCACTATCGACAACATCCCCTACGCCATGGAGTACGACATCATGATCCGCTACGAGCCTGAGGTACGTGAGTGTGTGGACCATGACCTAAAAGATTGATGTAAAACTCTTTTTCCTAATTAATGAAGGTTGTGAACTAAATATTGTGTGTGTGTGTGTGTGTGTGTAGTCCACAGAGGACTGGGAGGCTATAGTTAGTATTACATCTGTACTGCTGCCATCCAGTCTCCGGTGTGGAAACCTCCTACCAACTGAACAGCTTTACACAGTGACCCTGCCGCACCGCAACAGGTACCAAAACTTGCATATATGTAAGTGTGTGTGTGTGTGTGTGTTTGTGTGAGAGAGGGGCCATTGTAGGCAGTATGTCTACTAAAGGATTTGTTTAAGTATCCCTGGTCTTGATATGGTGTGTGCTGTTTTGTAGCTCAGGAAAAATTGCATCATTACATCACATAAACCTGCCCAGGCTTGTATGCTCTGGGTCAGGCCTGTATTTGTATTTTCATTTCACCGTACCCTGCGGTATCTTTTACTCTCAACTCACTGATAGGAGACATCCCAACATACCACAAGGCCTGTATAAGAATCCGGTACAGTGATACAAAAGGAAGGCAGCAGCTTTTACTGAAGTTCAGAGTGTAAAAATCAGGCTACCTGTTGAAGACGAGCAGAGAACGGTACAGACACTGCCCATATCCAAGCCCATACACTTGGTCCTGGTTCAGTGACTTTTTCCTGGCTTTAGTTTTTTCCCCTCTATCTTTAAAGGATCAAAGATAATTGAGATAATAGTGTGCCATCAAAATGACCCATGACTGAGAGATTTCAAAGTGATGCTTTTTTCATGGCACAGACCTACTGACATTTAGGGAATTATTCAAAAATATGATAGGTGTATTTGACTGTCCACTGTACCTTCTAGCTACAATTTTGAACAGATGCTCATGTGCCCCACAGGATGAATTGTAACAACTTTGGTGGTACTCACCATCAGGTTAAAATAACTTTTATCTGTCCAATACTTTTGGTTTATGACAAAACTAATGACATTCCCATCAGCTGTACGTTGCACTTAGTGCTAATTGACTAATAATAACATGCTAACACGCTGAACTAACATGGCCAACATGGTAAAACACTACACCTGCTAAACAACAGCATGTTAACATTGTTGTTGTGCGCATGTTAGCATTTAGCTCAAAGCATGGTGTACCTGAGTTCAGCAGAGCCGCTAGCTGGCTTTAGATTGTTGTTACGGTGCACTCAGACTAGCTCTCTGCTCAAAAGAATATTGTGCAAAGCTGCGCTGCCATATTTTAGCTTTACCCCACCTTTGTTATAAACTACTGACTTCAGTGCCAGTGAAAGAATGATGATCAACTTGCAATTATCTGAATAAAGATATATAGAATATTTTTGTTACATATTTCATAATATGTTTTGCATTATACACTTTAATTTTTCATCTCAGAGCTACATTTACATTTGACTTTTCTCATGTTGCACACTCAAATGAAATGGTTACAGCGCGATGTTTACCTCATATTGATCTTCTGGTTTGAAAAGCTTATTTCACCGTTGCAAAGTCAACACATTAGACAGATTATTGCAGATCAGACTACATTAAGTGCTAATTATCCCTTTATCCCTGTAGAGAAATCAAGGAAGCATAAATAGGATATAGGATAAAAACAGGGAAAGCCCAGCACCAAGACTGTTTAGTTTCAACCTGCTGAAAAGCCTTTCAGTGTCTGAGCTCATCTGGAACTAAGAGGTCAGGCCCTGCCTGGATCCGGCGTTCTCAGCAGACTGTAGCTTGCCTTCCGTTCTCTTCTGTGGTTGGTCCTTCAGCCAAAACCAATGAACAAAGTGAGCCCGAAACACAGACAGAGGGGTGCAAGACGAACGCAGGTAGAGAGTGGATGGAGTTGCTCTCGAAATCAAACAGCAAGTTAGGCATGGAAGTAGAAATAACCTGGCACCAAAATGTCATAAAGACAACAGATACCAATTAGAAAATGTTTAAATTGTCATTAAACACAAGAAATAACATGAGAAATGATTTTATTATAATTGTATTGGTCCTTGTGTTTGTGGATTTTTTACATTTACATTTACATTTACATTTAGTCATTTAGCAGACGCCTTTATCCAAAGCGACTTACATTTGAGGAAGACAATGGAAGCAATATAACAACACAAGGTAACAAAAAGCATAAGTGCATCAAAAACGAGTCTGGTTAAAGCCCAGCACAGTATACAAAGCTAAGGATAGGATTGTAGCATTAATAACAAAGAGATTGACAATTGGTGATTTAGTGTTTCATTATGCAAAATTAAAAAAGATATTCTATTTCTTCTTGTATTTGTGGGACCTTTTTCAAATTCTTTTTGTATTTGTGGAAACACTTTTATTCTTGTGTTTGTGGAACTTTCATCAAAAAACCAAATTTTCGTCCATTTACTTATTTGCAAAACGAAGACAAGTATCTCTACCCTAAGAGTGTGTTGCGCGCTCTTTCTTCCTACTGTATAAAATGCTCAAAATTGATACAAAATATTTCGGACCTATGTGGGATTAAAGAAAATATATAAAATATCACAAATACTGACATGACACGACAAGAATTTTTACTTACTTAACGCAGTCATTCAATTTTTAATAGCAGCCAAAACAATTCGGTAATATGCAGGCAAAAGTTATCAAAAATTGACACATTTCCAACTGGACTTCAGTGCAAGTCGTGTGCGTGAGATCTAGTACTTGTCACTTAGCAGGGCCTCGTCGTGAGTATCTTTCCACAGGAAATTAATATACAGTAGGTGAAGTGACATCACATTTTGTGTGTTAAGCACATTAATGGAAGGAATCAGGGAGAGAGAGTGTAAAAGAAAGAGAAAGGAGTAGAGTCAGACAAACTGTGGCATGTATATACAGTATATGTATGCAATTTATCTATTCTATCTATGTTCTTTTGTGTGTATTGTGTTTTTCCAGATACATCCAGATGCCCAGGCCATTCTGTTTCGAGCCCAGCAATCGTTATTTAGTAGCAATCAGGTTCCAGCGCCACGGGGTCTCACACAGACATCTTACCGCCTTCATTCTTATTGACTCGGTGAGCTAAGACTGCCCGCCACCCTCATTATTCACCTGTGGCTGTAGCTGAAAACCTTCCAACATTAAATAATTTGCAAGTTTAAACTGATTTTAGGAGAAGTGACCACATCTGCATGTTGCTTAAGGCTTTACACCATGAGGTTTCCCCCTAGTGGTGGGAAAATAAAAAATGCAAATGTTGAATTTACCTAGGTTTGGGATTAGCTTTAAAAGAAGTGAATATGCATCCCTTTAAAGAACCTTTAATGACATTAAAGTAATTTATTTAAACAAGTAACAGATTTTGGCAGCGCAGCATAACTGTCCTCCTTTGTAGTCGCTATCATATCTTGACAATATAAACCACATTTCTATAAAAAAAAACCTTGACAAATCTCTGGCTTTTAGCATTTAGACCTGTTTTCAAAAGCACCGCCCCATTTTTATGTCTTTTCTACAATAGGAAAGTTAGCTTTACTATGGTTTATAAACCTATTGTGATTAATATTGCCTCCCTGACTCATAATCCCAGTATTTTTACATCCATAGCTATAACTACAGTATAATCCTGTTCTATTTTTAACCTTTGTCTCCCCCCCCCCCAATAGCTGGTTCTAATCCCCAAATACACTGAGCTTCCTGGTTTCCAAGGTAACGAGCCAGAGGCAGAGCATCGGCGGGACGAGATGATTCGCTACATGTGTCTGGATTCCTTTATGACCACGCCGATGCCCGCCCTGGCGGAGATGTGCACCAAACTCATCTGTAGTATTTCAGCCATCATTCATGACGGTGCTCTGCGTAAGTAGATACAAAAAACAAGCACAGATTTGGAAAAATTGGGTTACAAACCCACTTTTCAAATCCTTGCTTTCTTTCTAAATAATAATAATTGGCTGATATTTTCTTTCTTGTCTTTTATCTGTATCTGTTGTATCCAGCCTGTCAGTGCGACCCTCAGGGCTCCCTCAGTGGTGAGTGTGATAAGGTGGGGGGGCAGTGTCGTTGTAAACCCAACGTGATGGGTCGCCTCTGTGACCAGTGTGCCCCAGGAACCTACGGCTTTGGAATGAATGGCTGCACTGGTGAGTGCGTTCTTTGATCTGCAAAGTCTGTCACGTGATAACACCATCAGTCCCACAAGGTCAAACCACAGCCAAATGAAAGTTTTGTTGCTGTTGTTAAAAAATATTACGAAATTCTGGGAACCAGGTTGTCACTGAAATAAATCACGTTAATTACGTGACTCTATTTTGAAGTAGAGGCGCACACAATGTCTGTGCATGCTGTCCAGTACATGGCGGAGATCATCAGTTGAGGCTGTAAGCCTTCTGCTCTTAACAGATGAGCATGTGCAGCTTGTCCAAGCTGGTCAAAGGCTTTATACCTCCCACTAAGATGCGTAGCTGTGTCTCCGAAAGCCTATATGTGACTAGTACACTTGTGGAAATCCTGTAATGGCTGGGTATCATGCTACTGTAAGTAAAGAGGTGAGAAAATGATTGGCCACCCCTTTTGCTTTTGACATAATTATCCCATTTCACCCAAAGAGAAGTCAAATTGACCCATGCAATTTCCAGCCAAAGGAGCTAATTGGTTTGGTCCACAATAAAAATACATTTTGAAGGTGAAAGATTCGAGGTAATTGCTACTTTCCCCCAGCCCCCTAGCCTCTTGTTAAAATTTAAACTGATGCTGCCAAATCGGATACCAACACAAAATGTGAAAACAGAACTTTGATGATCAAGGCTGTGGCTCCGGAGGAAGAGCGGGTCGTCCATTTATTCCAGGGTTGGCTGCGTGCACAAACATAATTCAGTATATGTTTTGTTACTGATTCCAGTAAGATGCACAAACAGTGATTGTCAATAGAAAACCAGTGAGTAACCCTTTAAATACCTCCTCCCGTCCAGCCTGTGACTGCCACTCAGAGGGCTCATTGAGCCACCAGTGTGACCCAGTTAGAGGCCAGTGCCAGTGCAGGCATGGCGCCACCGGGCGTCAGTGCTCAGATTGCCAACCAGGCCAGTGGGGCTTCCCCAGCTGCAGCCCCTGTCAGTGTAACAGCCACGCGGACATCTGTGACCCCCGCACCGGGGAGTGTAGAGACTGCAGGGACTACACAGCAGGACACCTCTGTGAACAGTAGGGATCACTCAGTGTCAGACTTTACTTAACTTTGTCCCTTTGTTATTACACTGAAGGTAAATGTTTTCCTCATTTGTCCCAGTTGTGTGGATGGGTTCTTTGGAAACCCGGTGCTTGGTTCAGGGGAGCACTGTCGGCCCTGCCCCTGCCCTGGTAACCCCGGCTCGGATCACTTTAACGGGCACTCCTGTCAAGCTGACCACACCTCTAACCAGATCATCTGTAACTGCAGACAAGGCTACACTGGTAAGCTATCACACTGCAGTGAAATACAGTTCCAATTCCCCGGCCTTGTCTGATTGATATTGTACTGTGGCTGATTCTCCAATCAAATATTCAAACCCTCTACTGACGTCTCACGTCAGCGAAAGGCCATGTTAAAGCTAATTGTCTTGCCATGTCCTTCCTTTTCTCCCCAAGGGCCCCGCTGTGACCAGTGTGGCCCTGGTTACTACGGTAACCCAGAGCAACCCGGTGGGCAGTGCCTCCCGTGCAAGTGCAACGGCAACATCGACACCCAGGACCCTGAGTCGTGTGACCCCAGGACCGGCCAATGCCTTAAGTGCCTGTACCACACCCACGGGCCGTCCTGTGCCCACTGTCAACACGGTTACTATGGCAATGCTTTGGCCCACGACTGCCGACGTGAGTGATGATGGCAGATATTAAAGTATTATTATGTTCTGTTTTGTATTTCAGTTGTAACCAGCTCGAGTTTAGTTTTCTTGCCCCCGATGTTTGATTTTGTAATGGATGGTGCAGGGGCTGAAGCTAATTTTATTATTAAATTCCTTGTACGTTGCCTTGCATATGAGCAACTATGTCTAAAATCTAAGTGAGTGATGTACCACCAACTTGTTTCTCAGCGTGGAAATTTAAAGACAAAAATTATATTTCATTGTATGTACAAACAGTATGTCTTAACCAAAAGATTTTTTTTAAAGCATTCATCTGGTCTGCATGTGTGACGCAGAGCAGAACCTTACTGTTTCTCTCTCTGTGTGTGTTGAATATATGTGTCTCTTCTCAGGATGTACCTGTGTGACTGCTGGCACCGTCCAGTCTGCGTGCGGTGATGGAGAGTGTCACTGTGACCGGCAGACTGGTGCCTGCACTTGCAGGGAGAACGTGGCCGGCTATAACTGTGACCGGTGCGCTCCTAACCACTGGAACTACGGTCAGGACCGAGGCTGTGAGCCCTGTGGCTGCGACCCGCAGCACGCCCTGGGAACTCACTGCAACACGGTGAGAACGCACGAAGGTTTTAAGTTTGTATACTTATTTGTTAGATGCCCTTATCTGTCTGTCTTTCAATCTTTGTCAAATCAGTCTCTCTCTGTCTTCTACAGTTCACAGGCCAGTGCCAATGTCATCCAGGCTTTGGAGGTAAACAGTGCACTGAGTGTGAGCAGTTCCACTGGGGAGACCCCCGGGTGCAGTGTCAAGGTAACTCACCTTGTGACAAATAAAGTAAATGCCACTTTATGTTACGGGTCACGTTTTTATAACAGTCATGAGTTAGTTCTCTATTTAGAGCAGAAATTATGCCGAAACATTTAGTGAAGCTGTCAAACAGTCCATCAGTGTATCATGTCCAGTCACACCAAAATCCACTCCCTCTTCCTTTCAATTAAGAGGGGACAAAACCCATTTAGTGAATTGATCTGGCCTCGTTGCCAGTTTAATGTGACTGAACACTGATTTACTAACACAGGAGGCGTAGGCAGAGCAACAGCAGCAGCTTCAGTCCTCCATCTGTGTCTACACAGGATACGTTCAGGCACAGTGATGAGTGTAGGTCACCCGCTCAGAACCCAACACACAATCACTGTAGTTAGGCGCTCAAAACTGAAGAAAATAGACTCGAGGCCTAAAAATACACTTCAGGGTCGCGTTTAACGCGCGAGAAAAATGGGAGCGTATATGTTTAGTCAAGATGGGCGACTGAAAACACTACTGAAACGTACGCCATATGGGTTTTTGTGCCTGTTTTTCAGGCGCAGATGCAACGTAATTTGCATGACACATGGGCTGTGTTTATGACGCACCAGGCTGGAGTCGCAGTTTGCTTGTCATTTATGCGAGTGTTTGCAGGTTGTGTCTCTCTCCTTATTGCATATGCATTAAATAGAGGATCGCATTAATAATAGAAAAGACATGTTAACAAAGGTTGATTGTGTATTCCACTGGAATTTACATCGCGCACCTTGAGACGATCAAATTTTGCGGGGAAAAGAAACATGACTTTACCTTTATTCTACAGGATCCGAATGACATCAATCTTGAGTAAGCATGCCACAAAAATTTCCAGAGAGCTGCATTGTATCAGTGAACTAAAAAGGCCAATATATAACTAGAAACCAATTCTTAGAAAGTAGAAACTAGAGCAATAATTATCAGCAAACACAAAATCTGATTATTTTCTAGCAGCAAAGGAACATTACAAGCTGTGGCTTGTAATCATTAAACTTGAATTTGAACTTGACATTCAATGAACTGTGAAATCTCTACAGGCTGCAACTGCACTCTAGTTTCTTTTGACAAGACATTTACAGTGTGGCTGCAGTTCCCTCAGTATTAGAGACATCAGCTGTGTCGTCTTATTACATCTCTTTATTATTTCCCATGGAGTTTGGCTGACTCCTTTTCCTTTAATAATATAATAAAACCTTAAGATTGTTATATTATAATGCACAATTTAGTACAATTTACTATGTTTGAATTCTTCCTTACAGGCTTTGGACATGTTACACCTGCCAACAATTTGAACAATTTTTTCTCTCTGTCTTCTCGTCCTGTGTCCTGCCTCCGTCCATTCAGAGTGCAACTGCCATCTGCTGGGCTCAGAGATGGCCCAGTGTGATCGAATAACGGGAGCGTGCGAGTGCAAGGAGGGAGCAGCGGGGAAGCGCTGTGATGAATGCGCTCGCGGCTTCACCGGCGTCTTCCCCAAATGTGTCCAGTGTCACCCGTGCTTCCAGCTGTGGGACGATGCCATGTGCCAGATCAGAAGGGACCTGGATCACATCCAGTACACCGTGCAGAAGATCCTGGAGAGCGGAGTCACGCCGGGAGTCGGGAACGAGCGCATCGAAGAGCTGGAGAGGAAGCTGAAGCAAGTGCAGGATCTGCTCAGCGCGGAGGACAGCGACAGGATCCACCAGCTGATTGGACAGAGCATCGATGACCTCAGGTGACGATGTCACATAGTGTTTGGATGTTCATTGAGGTTGGCGAGGTGGATTTGTCACCTGCCACCAACGACCTACTGTAGATGTTATGTGAAATACCCTGCTCTGTGTGTTGCAGGGCTGAGATCGCCCTGACCGACGGGCGTCTGATGGCCGTCGCCACAGAGCTAAATACGACAGCGGAGGAAGAAGGGGCACTGAGACGCACATTAAGTGACCTAGAGAGAGAGCTGAGGGACATCAACACCACTGTGGCTCGCAAAAAACACCTGCTGGATGACTACTTTACCTCCGGATTTGCAGGTAGCACACTCAATCAAGTCAGTGAAGTCAGTTTGGAACTCTCCTTAGACTTCTGTACACACATTAAATATGTGTGATACAAAGCCTCATGATTGCAAATAGTGGACTAAAAAATAATAGAGTGTCCACATTCAAATTTAGTGAACCTCAATCAAGCTACTGAAATTAGGTACATTATATATAAAACTATACGAAACCCGCGCCTATTTCCTCACAGATCAGTTTGAGAAAGTGAAGAAGTACTATCGGGAGTCAGTGGAGGCTGAGAAGAAATGCAACGCTTCAGTCTCCGGTACTTTCAGTCCTGTGGAACAGTCCAAAGAAACCCGCGCTCTCACTGAAGACCTGCTGGATACCAGTAAAGACAAGTTCCTCCGTGCTTTGGCTGCTCAGAACAAATCATTAAACGAGCTGCAGCAGAAAGCCCACGACCTGGATAAGAAAGCCCATCACCTCAGTCACAAGGTAGGCCGTGTTAGAGGAATTCGCTGTGTAGAATCAATGAAAAACAAGGAAAGGTCACTACATACAAATACCACACATCGGCTACATACAAGGAATAACTCTCATCCCCCTCCAAAAAAAGTAATAACGTATGATGTGTAACTTTTTTTTTTTTTTTACAATAAAGCTGATCCTTCTTTAGGCTTTCTGTTGTTGATTCCATATCATTACGATTCTTAGCCCATGGTAGCTTCCATGTAGCACTTACAGATATTTCTGGTGAGTCTAATAAAGCATAGATGTTCAAAACATCACTGGTGAACCCGAGAGCAAAGGTTATCTTTTTTCATTAGTGGTACTTCTCCATGGTGAAGAAATGCCGAAATACACAAAACAAACAAAGAAAATGTTCATTGTCATTTTCCATTTTTTAAAGCCCACGAACAAACTGAAAATTACATCTTGTTTTTCAACATGAAATGACAGAGTTAAATAATGATAATATGAGCAAATGTCTCGCCTGCGATGACTGATATGCCGTCATTTCTGAATAACATTTATCAACAATTTATCAGTACTTTACTGCATGTTACCCTTAAACTTGCCGAGTTCTCATGTAGCTGTTTGATTTGACCTCATAGAACTATGCATGAATTATTATAGTCCTGGCTTGCAATGAAATATTTTGCACTCTTAATGTTTTATATTTTGTAAAATGTAGGTATTTCCAGTGGCTGACACAGATTCTTGATTATTGGCAGCTTCAATCCAAAGAATATAGGGAAACAATGCTGTTCCCGCTTTGAGATGTTTTTGCTTCACATTATTTCTATTTCTTATTCCATTGACACAATCATTTCATGTAAATTCTAACGCATTGTTGCTGCCTCCAGGTATGTGGTGGTCATAGCAATGCCAGTGTCAACGGCAGCTGCTCAGACAGCCGATGCGGCGGCGCCGGTTGCCGTGACAATCAGGGCAATCGTGTATGCGGAGGAGAGGGATGCAACGGGACAGTGAGCGCTTCTGTAGCAGCACTGAATCGTGCCAGGAACGTCACCGACAGTCTGAACGCTGCCAACGAGGACCTGCAGAGCGTGGCGAGAAAGGTGCTGAACGTTTGTAGCAGTGGTGCTGTATCCTCTTACCTGCCGTGACTGGGGTGAATGAGGTTTCTCTGTTGACTTGACATCTTGGTTCCCTGTGTCCAGCTCCAGGATATAGCCTCGCTGACACAGGATGTGAAGATCCAGGCGATGAACACGCTGGAGAAAGCTCAGAAGAAGAAGGACCACTTTGAAAACAACAACAAGAAGCTCAAAGATTTCATTAAGAAGATCAGAGACTTCCTCACTGGTAGATTGATGTGGTTTTAACTGGTAATCTTTGCTTTGAATGAAGTGAAATCTTATTGAAGATTGCCAGCCTAAAAGTCTAACTCTAGTTCAAATGCAGTAGGATCAGGATTTCTGCTGTGGCAGCAATCATTTCCTGCGATTTAATTTGTTGGTTGTTTCTGCATTCTCTCCTTCGTCCAGAGGAGGGAGCGGATCCAGGGAGCATAGAGAAAGTGGCTCTGCAGGTCTTGTCGATCACCCTGCCGGTCAACAGGACCACTCTGGACAAAATGATAATGCAGATAAAGGACAAGCTTTCCAACCTCACCAACACCGAGGGGATCGTCAACCAAACCTCGCAGCACATCAGCACAGTCAAGGATCTGCTGGACAAAGCTAAAGATGCCAAGTACGTTTTTTTTATATTGAAGAGCACAAACCATCTTGTTTGCTGTCGGAGCAGGGTTGCCAACTCACACTTGTGGCGTGAGACAAGGCTGTGCCTCTCGTTCTGCCCAAACAAGTATGGGGTCAAATATAAGGAAGCCACGAAGCCACTGCTGATAAAAATAAAGGTGTGCAGGTTTGAGAGGCTTCTTAAACACACAGAACAAAGCCTGAACATCAGGCTTTGCTTCAAATTTCAGAACTAATTAAACCTAATGAGTTGTGTGGGTTGCCTGTGTAGTAAACTTATAAGCTGCTGATAGTATGAAACCTCACTAGTGTCTCCTACACCTTTAAACTAACATGTTTTCATTTGAATGTAACTTATTTAACATATTCCGTTTTCTCCAGCAAACAGTGTGTACTGCTGAGTTGTGAAGACTCTAATGAGCTTTCAGTGTTGTTTCCAGACATCGTTTCCAGGTGCAGCAGGCAGCTGCAAAAAAGGTCTAAATACCGGCTGTACGCTCTCTGCCCAGCACCAAACGGCAGACAGACAAAGTTTGCGGCTAGTTGGTGAACATTTAGCAGCTAAAGAGGCAGCTGTTTCCCTCTGGAGTTACAGTAAAAAGAGCTTGAACATTGGACTTAAATGTATTGGGTGGCGAGAAACAAGACTCCAAATAAACGCCATCGTTTCTCTGTCGCTCAGAATTGTAATTAAGGATTGTAGGGACTGTTTGATCTGTATCCTCCTGACATGTATTCATTTTGGGAACTCGGTCAGCTTGTCCCGTCCAAAGTTTCTCCAAATGAAGGGAAAGACATTTCTTGCATGATCACAGGTGATAATGCACTGGTCAAACTTGCACACTGTAACCAGAATATCCATAACACACACACACACACACATACACACACATCAAGATTGCTGTAACACCCTTTTCTGTTTTTTCCTTTTGTACCATAGATTTGAGTTTTGTGGTTTTGTCGGTGCCACTCCTGTTGGTATTTACATTTTTAGTAACTTTGTGTTAGTGTTCAAATGATACATATGTACCTTTCAATTAAGTTCAATCTCATCTCCTACACTGATTTCAACATCTACTCATTACCGAGGACTCTAACTAAAACCATTTCTGTCGGTCTAATTTCTGGTGGCATTGTGCAGGAGCCGAGCAGAGAACGTGAAGGATACAGCCAAGAACACCAAGCAGGCATTGGATGTGTCTGAGAAGGCCATAGAGAAAGCAAGAGTGGCCCTGAAGGAGGCCCACAACAACCTGAACAGCACAAGGAATGCTACAGCTGAGGTACAGCACGCTTGAAAATTGGCTGTGTGTTTGTGTGCGAAATAACTTGTTCACTGCAATGTGTAAAATTGGAGGTTTCAACATCAACATAACCTCAAAATACTACATTCTCCCATGCAGTATTTACATTTACATTTAGCAGACGCTTTTTTTCCAAAGCGACTTCCATATGAGGAAGACAATGGAAGCAATATAACAACACAAGGTAACAAAAAGCATAAGTGCATCAAAAAACGAGGCTGATTAAAGCCCAGCACAGTATACAAAGCTAAGGATAGGAAGGGGTCCTCATTTGCCCCTTCAATTCTTCACGTTTGTATGTCTCATTCCCTTCTAGGTGGATGAGAGGCTGACGCAGCTGGAGGATTTGCAGATGGACGTCATGGCGCGTTTAAACAACCTCTCCTTAGGGGTGGAGGCCCTGAGGAACAAGACGGAGCAGAACAGACAGATGGCGAAGGACGCCAAAGCACTGGCTAACAACGCCACAGACCTAGCATCCTCACTGGAGCAGGTGAGTGAGCGAGCGGCAAGGTGTAGCCTATTTCTTGTTTTTGTCCCAAAATGCATGAAAGGAAGCAAATATTGTGGACAGTGCGAGTATTTTTTTTTTGTTGTTTTTTTTTTTACAGTAAACAAAGTGAAACCATAACTAACTAATACTGTGTCGTCTCCCAGAACCTCAATGACACAGAGAAACGGTACCGTGAGCTGCAGATGAAGGTGGACTCTCTCGATGGGGAGTCTGGAGGTCTGGACAGCATCAACCAGAAGGCCATGGATATCAAGAAGCAGGCAGAAGACCTCCTCGACAAAGCCAGCAAGGGGATAGAACAACTCAGGAGTGAGTGCATGAAGCCGCTCTCAGCGTTCACAGTTTTTTCATTGCGTGGGCGACGCAGAGGACACTGCAGCCATAGTTTACAATTTAGTATGATTTGGGTTTGAGGTAATCCCTTGCATATAAGGTGGGATAAAGAAACAGTTTATCTCTACTGTTTTGTAAATGATTTGAGAATATGGGGATATATGCAAACCTTTGAAGAGCTTGATAGATGAAATAACATATGGAGAAAAGTGGAATAAATTGTTGTTATTTATTGGTTATCTGGCATAGCCTGAGATATTTTAACTGCTACCTTTACCTCCGTTAGGTTAAGCTTAGGGATATATGAATGGGGGGGGGGGGGAGAAAAGGGAGAGGTGTGTGCCAGTTGCATCAAAAATCATACTCATTCTCGGAGTCATTACTCAGTCAAATCAAACACAGAGACATGATACGCATAGTTTTAGATTCAGTGTGACTTACTGATATGTTCACCGCTAACTATCGTCCATAAATCCACCTAGAAATCATAGAAAAACGTTAACTGCTAACAGCTAATTCGGCGTACTTTTAGCCCTGACAAATGACAATACTACATTGTTATACGTAAGACACACCTGATATATCTGGACAAGCTTATCAGAAGTGTGCTTGGGTGTTGCTAATGGTTTATCGAATTCTTAGAAACCCAGAGAAACTCTTGATTTAATATTTAATGTAACACCACTGGCACATTGTGATCGTTATTTCTCACTAGTGCATGAAAATTAAAACACTTTGCACAACTCCAGTACACCACACCTTAGTCACCAAGCGTCTTTGGAAACATTGCCTTCGGCAGGGTTGTGTCCGAGGCTGTTTTTCGGGTCACGTTATTGTCGTTTCTGGTTTAATAAGGAAACAGGAAACAACACGACATAACCCTCATGACGACAAGATAGCAAGAGGTGTTTGGTGAATAAATCATGGTGTACTGGAGAAGACGTGCAGCATGTTTCAGTTTTGACAAACCTGCACTGAAGCTCACACCGGCGTATCTTATCTTACCTTATGCCAACATCTATAATGCTCTCTTGGTACCTTGTGATTACTGTGGATACTTGAATTAACCTTGACGGCATTCACCTGCACAGATTCCCCTGATGTTACCCATTTTGACCTCTGTCTTTCACCCTGTGGTTGCAGAACTGGAGAAAAAGTTCAAGAGTAATGAGCAGCGGATGCAGAAGCAGCGCATGGAGCTGGACGAGCTGAAGGAAAACGCCACCGTGGTGCGGGATGAGATCCGGGAACAGGTGCAGAAGTACAGTAACTGCATGTGAGGCGGTTAAAGTTCCCCGTTTACCACTTGCTGCTGTAGTCCAGAGCAGAGTTATGGCTGATGCTGTGACTGGGACAGAAAAAACTACATCACCCATGAAAATGAAACGCTGCTTTGGTACCTCCATTCTTTCACTGGTATATCAAGTTTTACACATTACCTGTCAAGTGTTATATCACAGAAAGGCCTTCCTCTGTCCACGTACTGTACCACTTTTTGACTCCTGGATATCAACACTATCCTGTATGGTGTTTGTGTCTTTAAGCTACTGTATCACAACAAGTGGATGACCTGCGGCGAGTATTTGTTTCATTGTAATGGCCATGATAATTGATTTCATAAATAATAAACAGAATAAATATATCACAGTATGTTATGAGAAATTTGTTCTTTTGACCAAAAGACTTTGTGTGTTTTTGCTGTATGACATTTACAATATGACATTCCTATTAAGAAATATGTGGAAAAGTTAGATTTTTGAAATTAAATTGCGTGTTTATTTTTATTACAAAAGAAATTAAATACATAAGAATGCATATATATGTATTCTAATAAGCAAAATTCATTCCAAGGTGTGATGCTGGAGACAAATAAACTTGATAGAGTTTATGTAAACCATCACATTCTGCGTCCTGTTTTTGTGATCATGGCAATATTTACAATATCAAGTTAGTATTTGCAGTAGATATATGGTTTCAATTCACTGGCACAAGGGGGCAACCTTGTACCCAGCAAGGCAGCGTGTTCGCTGTGGCTTCAGCATCTTCCTCTGCTTTCTTTGCCTCTTGGTGCAGCTCGTGGAGAGAGACTCACTCCTGTCCACTTTTCACTGCAGACATTTTGACACGTTTGAGCGGGGAACAGCACAGATTGAATTAATAACATTAAGAATTCAAAATGAATTCCATTCAGGTGAGCTAGTTCCCAGGGCCCTGGTATTGTGCATGCTCCCTTACCAGTATATCTCATAGGACACCGCTGTGAAAAAGGAACTAGTAAGACCCTGTAACAAACCCACACAAGTGTTTTCACTTAATTTGACAGAACAGGCTTCTTCTCAACACTGTGTGGGTGTGTACAGACTGTGCTTGATTGACATTTCCCTGCCCCCCCCCCTTAAGTAAAAGTAACGCTCTACTCAACATTTTTGTATGAACAATGGATTAAATTACTACTTGTATGTGAAAGGGGTCACTCGTAGTGATTATCACCTGACTCTGCAGTTCCCCTCAGCTTCATGGAGCTGTTAAGCGTTTTTGTTTTTTCTTCAGCTCACTGGTTTTCCGGCCCGCAGCTTATGCTGCTTTGGTTCACTCTCAACGCTCTCATAGCATCGTCTAATAGCGGTTTTCAGCAGGAAAAGCTCTAAAAGGTCACTGCACGCCGTCTCTTCAGCACCAGACAAACACAGTTCGCGACCAGCTGGTGACCACGGTGGCGCATTCAGCAGCCTCTCAACCATCTAAGAAGTTGAGAGGGTAAATAAGTCTGGTGGAACTGCCAACAACTTATAGACATTTGAAACGGGACAAGTAGACTTTTCTTGTGAGGGGTCACGGGCCAAAAAGGCCGGGAGCCAATCTTTAACAATGAAGTGCACTTTATAAGCTTTATCAGGGAGTAATTATGGCAGTCAAATGAGTGCATAGAAATATTTCTGTTTTACGTTACGTACTTAGTTACCTCTGCTTACACCATCATTCCAATTTGTATGTAGGTTGGTGACATCACATGAGTCCCAGCACACTTCAACCTGAGCAGAGGGTTAATCACAACACCTGAAAACACGTGTGTGCAGGGTCCCCGCAGGGAACAAGTTGTTGCTGGCATGTTGACTGCGAGCTCTGTTCAATCACACGTCCCTTAGCCATTTACCTGTAGGCTACCGTGCATATAAAGCACCAGTGATTCATTCACTCTGTCTGCCTCCATTCATTCCCTTGCTGTCCTCAGTATGAAGGAGCTCTGCTATTCTCTGTTGAGTGCTGGCACTGGATCCTGGGCTCTGAACAAAGAGAGGCTGTGCTCCAGCCGCACAGGGAATGTGTAACATGACAGAGATCTACCAGCAGGCGTTGTGCTGTAGAACATCTGCACACATCAGACCAGAGTTAACCTAAAGACACAACTGATATGATCAAGTGCACTTGTAAAATGGGATGGATTGCGTTTCATACGTTTAAGTCAAAAACGTCCGCCTTCAGAAGAGTATAACAATAACTGGATCAAATATAAGCTACACGAAGGTCTTGTTTTCTTGAAAAGTTGACCTTTGCATGACTGTAAATCCCAACCACCTGTTGGATGAGGCTGATGTTTGATGAGATCTGTGCGCGACCATGGGTTGCTCATTGGGTGCAATCAAAGGGAATCTAATCCGTCCAGCTGGGAGCGCGCATTCCTGCTCCCAGATAGCCCAGATTGTTGGAAAACATGCACTGGGTTTCTGCTAAAGCTTTATTCTCTGGCCACTTATGCCAAACAACGTCATCACTGTTTATCATGCAACATTATTGGGTTTTGGTAGTCTTCTTTTTACCTCTTTGTAATTCTGTCTCACTGGCAAATATGACATTAGAAAATGACACCAATGATTCCAATGTCATTATACAGACATGGTTCAGCCAACGCTCATATCACAGCCTGCTTTATGTTTAGGAAATTAACTTCCCATGTGTAGCCTGCGAGACTTTCT
Source organism: Coreoperca whiteheadi (assembly GCA_011952105.1). Taxonomy (NCBI): domain Eukaryota; kingdom Metazoa; phylum Chordata; class Actinopteri; order Centrarchiformes; family Sinipercidae; genus Coreoperca; species Coreoperca whiteheadi. Next base: position 2,762,586 of record CM022479.1, read on the forward strand.
CCATCTTGTCTGCAGAGAGGTTACTGAGAGCCAAATTTCCTATTTTTTAAATGAAAAAATTGCCTACTTTCCCCCCAAAATATCGATAGTACAATATGGCTTGAAAAATATCGTTGCCTTTACAATTAGGCCATAGTGATGTAACTGGGACAGCGATTCTCCCTATTTTACAGGCTTTTTTGTCATATCTGCAGTGGCAATATAAACTGCTCAGTGGCACATTTGTTTCTACACCTAGAGCACATTTTAAGTTGTGATGTATTGTTGAAAAACTGAACTCAACCTGAAGAGCCAGAATTCAGTTGATTTTCTTTGGACATTTTTTTATATATTTTCAGTGAAAATACAGTGACTATTTAGGTAGATTCACAGTGATACTACTGTCAATAAGAATTCAACAAAGCCAAAAAACAGTAGGGGATATTGGCGACCCCACTTTGACTGCTCGGGGTGGTGCAACAGCTCAAAGGGTGTGTCCACACTGAAGTGGACAGGAAAAACACAGTTTTCTTGTGATTCAATACAGGTCTGTGATGATTTGTAGAAAACCCCAAGAAAAGGATCCATTACCCCAAAAAACTGTTGAGCAGTTCCACCAGAACACTGATGAACAGATCTTATCTAGTTCTGCAAAGATCACATTGCATATTATACGACTTTTTGTTATCTTTATTTGACATTTAGTTATTTTAAAAATGCATGTATTCCTCTGTCTTGTTTTTGTAGCTACTGTTTGTACAATATAGCCTACACTTTCTGACAACGACATGCTAACATCTGCAGACAGAGTGAAATTTCAAGGGCATCACTTTTTAAATGCTTCACATAGAAATAGGCTATTACATGGCTTTAAAAAAAATTATTAAAATGTTGCTTGTTTATGTTACGTTGAAATGTTTTATTTATTGGGTTTTACGCATTGCTCATGTCTATAAAAAGAGAAGAAAAATGTTTATTTCACTTTAATGGAGACAAATCTAATCGCTGTAACTAAATGGAAATCTCAACCATGTGAGGCTCATTGTTAAAAAACTGTGCAGTCTGTTTAAAAGTTTTTGGTGTGCCACATGGAACTCTGGAAAGCATTAAAGAGGTTAGGGCATATTCTTGATTTTCATCCGCCCACCCGGGGAATCGAACCGGCGACCATCAGGACCGCCTGTCTCCCCCGCGGCTCGCGCCCTCCCTCGCTCCGCTCCGCTCCGGGACTCCGGCTCGGGGTTTCCTGTCCGAGGCGCAGGAGTTCAGGACTCCTCACAACAGTCACGCCGCTCAGCCCCGCATCTGTCCGGCAGCTCCGCAGCAAGTGGCCCGCTCGAAGCCCGCACCACACCGAAGCGACCATCAGAAGCGGTGAGTGAGCAGCCTCGCTTTGTGAGCAGCGTCACTTACTTTTTGGAGGGGGGGGGGGGCGACAACCAGATAGAATGACGTTAACGCGTTGGACAGATGAAAGAGTCCCATCTAGGAGGAGGGGTGTTTGCTTTTTTAAATTAACCGGTTTGAGCAGGGGAACTCACCGAAACAGTAGGCTAGTCCGCAAACGCCTCTGTATCGTGGAAAGTGAGAGTGAATATAAACAAGAAAACAGACGGGAAACTCTCCCGAAGGACCCCTGGGAGCCCCCGGCCCATGCGTTGTGGGACCTCCAGTCGGGGGGAGAAGAAACGCCAGACCTCACTCTTCTGCACGGAGCACAGCTTTAGTCAGCATTGCGGTGTTTTACGCTGCCTGTTGCCTGCCCGCAGGTTGCCTGCAGCCCCGCGGGTTGACGTGCGCTCGGAGATGCAAGCCTCACTGGTCATGCTCGTCTGCGGTAAGTAGGACAGTAATCCATGTTTTCTGCTCCATAACAAATCCTCAGAGGTGATTCAGTGAGCGCCGATGAAGGACTGTCTCCAGGTCACCGGGCTTTGCTTGATTAGGCTCTGGAAAATGCGGAGCTCACATTAGGCTCCTCACGTTGAGCCTGTGGGTGCTGAGCTGAGGTCTCATTTGACTTAGAACAAGTTTTTATTTTATTTTATTTTTTTTTAAAAAGAAGGAGCCCACTCAGGTGATTTCATTTTCTTGCAAATGGTCCTGACACTTGTTCCAGAGGGTCTTTCTGCAAGTGAGAATGCTTAGAAAAGAGGCTTTATCTCAGCCCACTGGCAGAAATGTCCCCTTGTTTTCAAGATAAAAAGGATTTTAACACAGGTGCAAGAGGCTACTTTGTCCTTCAAGATTACCATTTTTGCAGCGACATGACCGGAAAAAGACAGATCTGTCCACCTCTATCACCTCAGTGAATCTTAATTGAAATAGCCATTTCTTTTCCTACAGAAAACTGCAGGTTGTATCTGCCCGTTTTCCAGTTTCATGTATTTAACTCTTCCCCGGTGAAGAAAGAAGTCCAAGTAAAGGCCACAAGAACATTTCTAAAAGATATTTAATCGAGTGCCCTTGTCTCCTTCCAGAGCAGACTTTATGGTAACCTCTCTGCTTCTCCACCAACATTCGGTACAGCCCCCAGCTCAACACAGTGCAGAAAACAAGCCCACGCTCTGGTGGAAACGGTAGCCTCAACGTGCTGGACGTGGGGCTGATGGGATTATCGGCCCCCAGCATTCTCCCTGCGCAGAGATACGATAGCTGATGTTTCTCTTTTAGGGCCCCTGGAGCCCTCCGGGTCTCGGGGGGGGGGGGGGGGGGGGGGGGGTCGTCCCTGTCCCTGTCCCTGTCCCTCTACGTGGGTGGTGTCACTCTGTTTATGGTCCTCCCTAAAACAGGCCAGCTGAATCCGCACATAAGCGACACCCGCTCCACACCGGCCTCCGGCACTGCCCGAGACCCTTCTGGATGCGTGTGTGTCCAGTGCTGCGTATACGTGCGTGTGTGTGTGACAGACATAAAGGCTGGGAACGGAACAGATTTGAACAAAATAACACATGCCACTCAGTGTCCGATGAAGGCCTCCCCTCACTACATCAGCTGTTATTCTTTCTCTCATTTCAGTTCAGATAATGACACTGAAAAGCGCTGGAAGGTCCTCGCTGTCTGACGCCCGCACTGCTCCAAGCAGAATAGATGTTTTCTCAGATTTATCGGAGTAATGACCTGCAATAAAATGCCTCCTAATGCGTTGTTTCCTGGAGCTGAAGACAATGGGCTCCAGTTAAAGTCTATTAGTGCCTGCTGTTAGAACCCAGGGTGTCCCCTTGAGACAATACCGCTGATCACAACAGCAGCTCTTTACGACGGCTGACGGAGCTCGATTGGTAGTTTTCAGGACACACGGCGCCCAGGGCAGGTTTTTCTTCAGCCTTTTGTAGCTACACTTTCAGCTGTTGTCGTTGATGTCGGGGTAGCTTACAATCAGATTGAACATCCGTATGAGCTTCACTGCATGGACGCAGGGTTATACACGGAGATACCGGGTCAGAGACAGTTGTCGCATTTCATAAAACAAGAGGAAAGACACTATGAAGTAACAATAAGAGCGGGTACACACATAAAGGCCCTGAAAAGGTATTTTCTCATTCAGCTTTTTTCTCTCCGTGGTCTTGTCGCTGGTGTGTAGTGGGTGGGGGTCACTTGGAAACAGGTGATGTTATATCATAGCAAACAGAGAATAGATAACAGGAAATGAGAGTAAAGCGAGAGATGGGATCGTCGTGCCCCAATGGTCTCCAGCCAGAAGTGAACATTGCAGGTCATGGTCAGTGTCTTAACCCCTTTGGCCAACAGGGCGGCGATGTCTCGTACTTGTGTGCCCCGGTCAGGATTTAGCAACATTTGAATCCGAATCGGATGACAATTGGAGGGTTGTTTGGCTACTGTCAGTTAAATCTCATCAAACCACAAGCCACACAGTCCTGATGAAGCAGATTTGCGGATTTTGTGACCGTTAAAGGTGCAGTGTGTAACACTGAGGAGGAACTATAGGCCGTAGTGGACTATAATATTCACAAGTACGTTTTCATTAGTGTGTAGTCACCTGAAAATAAGAATCGTCGTGTTTTCATCACCCATTCAGCCATGTTTCTACAGTAGCCCAGAATGGACAAACCAAACACTGGATAGGGCCGTTTGCGTTTTTTCGCGAGTTTCGCGGCCACCGCAGTTTCCCCCACACGCTTGGAAGGGGAGGGCGAGGCGAGCGGTATTCAAATGGTCGCAAGCTGCTATTTCACCGCTAGATGCCGCCAAATCCTACACACACACCTACACGCCTCTAACACTTTTAATGAATAATAGCTTATTTAGTCATCAATATTTAACAGAGAAATGTGATTTTTAAAGCTCATATTAGCTTCAGCCGAGCTTTAGGACTGTAGATTGTGTCCCCCATCACTTAAGGTGAAATTGCTATGCGGCTAATATGGACAGGGCGAACAATTAAAGCAACCGAAAATCTGTTTCAATGTACACATATGGGCATGTGAGTATTGCTACAAGACAGTTGTAAAAAAATGGGAATCTACCCTTTTAAATTAGAAGATGGGCTGACCCCTTAAAAAAATACATTGATTAAATGGATGAGATAAGTACATCTTAAGTATCTCAAAATAGGTTCAGATTTCCACTAGGTAGTCGAAGAAAGCATCTTCTTCAACCATTTAGTTTTTTCAAAGCATGGAGAATCTGATGGTTTCCAGTCTTAGAGTATTATGCTTTTGGATGCGGCCATGCCCCACATTAATAACGCTGGTTGGTGGCTGTATGAAAAAAATCGTTGTCACAGGATCTGGTTGCACCTCATATTAAATCTCATCTTATACCTCAGCATTTAACTCGGAAGCCCATTCATCTCTAAGAAGAGTATTTACAGTATACCATAGAAGACTCAGTCAAGGGAACAAGGCCGGAGATGTAAGGGAACATCTTTGCAACCTCTGAGTGCTGTGGAGGAAATAAGTGAAACGGGCTACAGAGGGAGATGGGATCAGCTGAGAGCGTATTAGAGGAAAATCAGAGGAGGAAATGGGAGACAAGGATGTGTTTCAGAGTGAAAAGGTGAACAAGTGTGTCTGCTGCGAAGTGTGTGTGTGTGTGTGTGTGTGTGTGTCTATAAACTTCACGCACTGTCATCATAGAGACAGGGAGCTGTCCATTCAGACTCCCGACACCTCTGAGGACAAGCTCCGAGGTCAAAGGTCGTGTCCAAACCCCCAGGTCAGAGACGAGGTTAATTAGTGCGTGTCCGAATGTGTGTGTGTGTGTGTGTGTGTGTGCGTTTGAGAGAAAGAGGGAGTGAAAGCTCTCTGAGGCTGATGGCAGGGACAAAAGAACCAGCAGTGCCTCCTCTCTTCGCTTCTTCTTTTCACTTTCTATTTCTAGTCTCCTTCTCTGGAGGGTGGGGGTGGAAGAAGCTGGTCATGTGTGTGTGTGTGTGTGTATGTGAGCACCTGCAGACTTTTTTTTTTTTAGGTTTTTAGCAAACGTACCATGATAATATAGCTTCCTTTTCTCAGTAATTGCTTTTGAGCGTCATTTAGCAAATTGCTTTTCATGAGGTGCTGGGATCAAGTTCGACTGGGGGAGGGAGCTACTCATCATCGTTTTTGCAGAAGGAGGGAGGGCAGGGAGGATGGAAAGACTTGGGAAGGAAGCAAGCAGAGAGAACTTCACATGAAAGAGGGCCGAGGGAAATCCCCTGTAATTAACCTTTCTTAGATTTTTGTGTGTGTGTAGGAATGGGGTTTTGTCGAAGCTACTGACATTCTCTTCAGATGTGTGTGTGTGAGTGTGTGTGTGTGTGGGCAGGCAGGTGAGAGCTGGCATTAGGCAGTGGGGGTGAGAGAGTGTGTTCCTGAAGCCTTTGTAAGCGACAGCCTCCGGAAATGTGCGGATACGAGAACAATGGCGCGGTAAAGCCTACTAACCACTAGCACTAGACACAGAGAGGGAGAGAGGCTGGAAAATTGTGTGTGTGTGTGTGTGAGGGGGTGAGGGGTGAGGGGGACAAAGAGAAAAGAGGGTGAGAAAGACTTTAGACACAGGGGGAAGGGGTGGAGAGGGCGAGGGAACAGGTTGGTTTCTTTGAAAGCACGGTGAGTTAGGTTTCCCCGTCCTGTTGGCAGGGGCCTTTCTGGATGAAAAGAGGAGGTGGAGAGAGAGGGGGAGGATGAAGGGGCAGGGAGGAGGAATAGGAAATGGAGATGGTCTCATTAAAAACAATGGGGTGGGCTGGTACAGTGGTGAACCTGAGTGGAGCCGCCATGTGCTTGCAGTGCGGAGGTGAGCAGGCGTGCTGGTACACCACCAGAAACGAAACACAGTGGCGTTGTGGACAATTTGACATCATGCACTGAGGTCATTTCAGCACCTTCGCCTTTGAGGGTCGCGCATGTTATTTGTTTTACTGTACATTGACCCATCATCGCTAGTAACCAGCCCTGAGCCATATCAGTAACTAGTGAACCGACTGTAAATATTAAGAGCCCCGGTAACACCGAGCTTTAGTTAGTCAGCATTACACAGACAAAAGCTTTATGATGAAACACACCCTAAAACAATCACAGCACTCGGCCTTTTTCACAGCAAAAGCACAGGGGATCATATTCAAATAATTGATGGGACGGAGGCAGCGTTAATGTGATTAGTAACACCTGTGCACCTTGATTTTTCTAATACAGACAACGCAGATTTGATTTATCTTAAACCCCCGAAGGCTCCCCACTGCTCTACATGCAATAGTGTTCATTTTGTCCGAAGGTCGAGCTGAGGCTGTGTGTACCCAAAGACACTTCAAGACAATGTAAACCCAGGTTAAGAGAAGAGTGGGGGGTGGGGGGACGTCGTTGATCTTTCACGCAGGAAAATCGGTCAGGATAAGTAACAGTTTATTCCACTTTCAAAAGGTTCCACTGTGGTTTAATTTTTAATCAAATATAAAATACAGAGAGAAATGTCTCTATGTCACGTCCAGCCTCTGTGCCTCTGACGTCTTATTTTTTTATTCTTTTGGCCACAGGCCAAATCTAATGACAGGTTGTGTTGTGCAGCTTGTTAAAAAGCACTCTCAGACGCCTCCACACCTCTAATTATCTAATGGCAGCCAAGCAGCAGGTACAGCGCGACGCTGCAGGATGGCAGGAGGGATAAGGAAGGAAGGTAGGAAGGAAGGAAGGATGGATGGAAGGCAGGAAGAGAGGAAGGAAGGAGGACGGAGACAAAGAAAGCAAGGAAACTAGTTGGGAAGGGTGCAATTAATGTGATTCATTAATTATATCTTTAGATATTTCTGATTCAGATTGTGTTGTCATGGAAGCTTGCCTGACCTCTTAATAACTACAATGTGTAGTGGTGTCATCTTGAAGCCCTGTAATTACACACACAAAGGTCTAATAAAACCTCTTGGCTTGTAAATGTAGGCCAGCTGTCTCATGTTCCAGGTCACCTGTGTTTTGAATGATATTGAGAATTCCCACAAAGCCTGCATGTTGTTGTGAACCGTGTTGTGCAACATTTACGTGCAGTAGCATCACGTAAGTGTACTGGGGACGTGTGTGTGTGATTGGTTAGTATGTTATCAATACACCCGGCCTTTTCTCTTTAGGGTAATGCTACATTACACACATCTGAACTGTAGAGTTTATCGCTGTACATGGGCCTAGACGGTGTGGGTTTCGGCATGCTAATCAAAATTAGTAAAAATATTTCATACGAAACTTGTCCGAGGAAAATTCAAGTATTTTTCAGCATTGGTCTTATTTTCATAATTCATAAATAGTCATTTTGACTAATGGGTCATGATAACTTGTTGCCCCTATTAGCTACATTAGCTGATCCAGGAGGCTAATTTCTGTGTTGGTCTGACAAGCGTTTCAAATGATTTATGTGAAGTTAAGGTTTATTTGGAAAGCTTTTGGGTTTCCCGATATACATTGTTTGAGTCACGCGTCCCATGATCTGTACAACGGAGGTGGAGAGTGCATAGTTTTTGTTCCTTTTAAATATGATTTTTTTGGGGGGCATTTGTGCCTTTATTTGATTGTGACAGGTGCAGAGATAGACAGGAAAGAGAGATGGGGGGGCGACATGCGACAAAGGGTCGCAGTTTGGAATTGAACCCGGGCCACTGCGGTAAGGACTCAACCTTAATGCTACGCACGCTACCACGTGAGCTACAGGGCCGCGAGAGTGCACAGTTAGCATGATTTATTAGTCAGAATGGCCACAATTATGAGCATAAGGTTGAAAAATCCCAGAGTTTCTCTTTAATATGAAAAGAAAACATTACTGGAAGTAAGTACTGTGGTTTTGCATGTCTTACTACAAATCTCTTATACACTTAATATCGCAACCAACCATTCTGCACACCGTGCTACTGCATTATACTACTGTTCATTTAGATTCATGGTGTCCTCCATTGGTTTCCATTTATTTCCAAAGGATGGGAAAGTCAACGAGCACACTCTAGAAACATGCTTGAGTTATGTAATCCATGAGAGTGAAGACTTCAGGATTAAAGGGGTACGCCAGATATCTAGTTTTACACTGCCATGAAGTTGGGGGGCTTTGGAGAGACAGATTTAAAAACGAGTGGCCAAAAGTGGAGCAGCGAAGATCCAGAAAGATCAGGCTCCAAAAATACCAGAACCTACATTTCTCTGATGCAACTTGATAGCGTTCTTATGGATTTTTACATGTAACACAGTATTTCTGTTAACACTTTGTTGTATGCAAAGCCCAAAGTGCTTTTCTCAGACTTGACAAAGCTCCGCCAGAGCAACAGAAGACATCACGTAGCTGCACGGTTCACTAGGAGTACACAGCCTTAGCAAGTTTCAAGACTCTCCTAATAAATAGAATAATAAAAATCCATGGATGGATGGATGGATGTGAAGGGAAGGAGCCTAAACTTGAAAAGATACTGGTACAGTCCTTAAAACAGTCATCTCATCTAAGCCTCTGCGGATACCTGGAGAGAAACGGGACATTTTCAAGCACTGTTTGGCAGATTTGTTTTCTCCCGCTCTCTTTCCCCTGGCTCCTCTCTCAGGGGAAACGTAGGGTCACCATCAGTTCAAATCTAAATTTCAAAATGACCTCACACGAACACACGCAGAGCTCTCCCCGTGTATTCTTAATTATACTCAGGGTATCTGACCTTTGCCTATGACCACACAGAGGTTACCCTCTTCTCACTTACACAGGAAAGCAATTTCAACATGTAACAGTCAGACACAATGTAATGACGTTATTAAGCTCATTGCTGGTCATAGGAATAAGAGCATGCATGCTGAAGAACACAAATGCACTCGGATGCACATACAGTTAGAGAAAACATAGGCACACAGACTATAGACAGAAAAGTATTTGTAATTTTGCACTTACACACAAGCATTAGCCCGAATATTATAAGGCTAAATAGATGGCAGAAGGCGTACAGGTCACAAACACACACACATGCAAACACACCAAATGCATGCTTTAACTAATGACAAGTCCCACTTGAGCTGCAGTTTTCCCTGAGCTTTCCCTCTAAGTGCAGCCAGATTTTCTTCATCAGAGGCTGATTATAACCTAATGTGAACACATCTGCACCCTGCTCAGCGCTCCGTGTCTCCCTGAGCAGCTGCTGAGCATCAGGGCGGACACACAACACTGTAATGACCAACCAAACCTCCAGCAACTCACTCTCTTTGGCTGATGAACAAGCTGGTTGACCCGACAGGCTGCCCCCAACATCTGCTGGCCATGTGTGCCTCTCATCTAGTGGATTTACTGAGCTTCGGGCAGCACGGCAGGCAGGCACTTGGTGGCCGGTAGCTGGCTTAAGAGGAGAATTTTACAGATACGATCATTGTAATATTTAAGTGCCACTGCACTTTACAAGTTTTATGTGCTGTGGCGGCACTATTTCGCCATTGTTTGCAGTGGGGACCTCAACTTTCATGTTCCACCATCAGCAGCATTTATGGATGGTTCTTTGAGCAGAGCTAAGGACTGAGAGCCGAGGTTTATTTTAGTTTTTTAAATTGTAACCCTAAATATCATGATTTCTGATTTTCAACGATGGTCCGAGGATGCAAACTTGCAACCTTCTGATCATAAGCCTGCATTTTCCTAGGGTGAACATAAAGGTTAGACAAACTATTAAAAGTGCTGTTTCCCATTGATCTCCAACAGAATAGTTAGTAGATCATCAGTAACTGCAGACATGTGGGAATGAGGGCAGGATTGGCGGTGAATGTGCTTCACGTGTCTGCTGTACAACTAAGTTAAGAACAAACGCTGTTCTGTGCAAGTTTCCATCCAGCTCCACTCTCCACCTGTTACTGATGATATTCTATGTTTCCTCTCCGGCATGGAGTGATTCAGACGTCTCCGGGACGGGACAGGAATGTGAATGCCTCCTGCAGTGGAACCAGCTGCCTCCCAGTGCCATGCCTTGTTAATCTCACAGCCTGTGTAATGGCCAGCGTCTGGCCACGCTCACTGAAACCCTCTGTCAGCCTGCCACCGACAAGTTGAGAAACAGCTTAGGAAGAGTCAAAGGCCATGTGAGGCCACGACAAAATATATAATGAATATAGTCCAAATATATGGAAAATAAAAATAGGTGCAAATATCTGCTTCCTGGGTTTTTAAATATATATATGATATATTCTGATTCAGGGATGATTCAAATACAAATTTAAAGAGGTCTGAGCCATCATGCTCTTTGATACGAATTTTAATATTTAAAACAAATCCTCCGAAGCCAGAGAACTCATTTCCTGGGTAGCTTTCTATGATAACGTTTCATTTATATTGCACATGTCATTCAGAAAGATCGTCACAAAAGATGAAAGAAATAACACAGATAAGAAATAGGAAATATTAAACACAAAGCAGAAAGGATTTTTCAAAAGAGACAAGCGACAAGAGATATTTAAAAAAAAAAAATTAACAGTTAATAAATAGAATTAATACTATAGGTGAGGTAAAATAAAGTAAAAGTCAAAGATGAATTTACAGTTTTCTTTTTAAAGATTGTAGGCAAGGTGCACATTTTAAAATCTACAGGGAAGCTGTTCCAAAGGTCTGGGGACTTACAAAATAAATGCAGCATCACAGTTGGCTTTAGTCCTAGACCGAGAAACAGTTAATGGGAGAGAATGCAACAGAACACAGTGGTCTTTTTGGTGAGATGCACCTTCCAATCAGTTATATAGGTATATATATGTGTCTCGTCTGCGTAGTGATGCAAGCAGATGCCTGGTTTGTGGTTAATAGACCTGTAATGGCAGGTTGTACAAACAAAAAACAATGGGACCCAGGCCTGAACCGTGGGGCATACCACAAGAAACATTACAGAACTCCCTTTGAGCTTGTAGCCAAGCCACCAGATATTGCTACAGACTTGGGCAATAACTACATTGTGTGATATATCAAATACTAAAATTACTTTTTGTCATCCCTCAAAGTAGGAATGTTATGTAGACCAGGCCTGGGCAAAGTATTTAAATAATACATGACATTATTAAGGTCAGCGATCGTTTTTAGAAGCAAGGCCCTAGGAGCTGATTAAAGAAGGGAGGATGAAAGAAGTGAGGGAGGTGAATGGCAGGGCAGAGAGGGGAGTCAGAGCTGCCGAGGAGCAGCGGACATTAGAGGAGTTGAGAATAATAAAGAGGCGAGGAGGGAGGAGAACAGCTGGATGTTTGGCTGTGGGAGTTGACCATCCGTCAGCTAAGTGCCGAGCAAAGAGAGGACGGAGACACAGAGAGGGAGAATGTAAACTAATTAGTTAGGAGGAGTTAAAAATAAAAGGCTGTTGACTTTACTCTGCCCGGGTTTTAAAGTAGCTGTCTGATGGTGAGTGCTAAACATATCTGTGCCGCCTTCTAGTCCCACACTCACTCAGGTCAGGTATGCAGCTCATTGCCTGTCTTAAAATGATGCTATTCTTGTCTGCTCACTGTCATAGGCAGGCTGATACTGGCTCTGACCATGCTGCCATTTTAATATTCTTGCCAACGAACTCTTAACCCTCCTCCTGTCTGTGCAAATACGTTTGTGTCCAAGGTGTGCTCTTGTCCCATGTGTTTGTTTGTTTGTCTTGCTTTCCTGCATTGTTGACGCTGGTAGATGTGACAGCAAACTGTGTCTTGCCGCGGTCCCAGTGGAATGTGTCATGTTGGTGTCACATCCCACCTCAACGCATAGAGCTGGTAGAGTTCGTAACTCTGTGGGATTAGATGGATACACCATAACTCTTGGCCTTGGAGTATCTCTCTTACTACAGCCCCATCCACAGCGCCTCGGCGTGTGGAGAAATCCAAAGCTTGACAGACCTGCCCGAGCCTAGTTGTGGTTGCTAGGCTATGATTGGACAATCGCTGTTTGGAGGGGGGGTTACCAGTTCAACTAGATTGGGATCTGGTGATTGCGAAGGCCAAAGCATATGATTCCACATCATTTTAATACTCATTAAACCATTCAGTGACTCCTTGTGTATAGAAGCACCTGGATTCATTGTGTATCTCCACTCATTTATGTAAAATGTCCCTTAAATTTGTCACCCGTCTTTAGTTACTGAAGATATAATAACAGTGAACATCAAACGGTAACACTATACGTGTTCCTTTCTGGAAAGACCAGGACTTTTTTTTTTTAAGGAAACGAAAGACAAGTCAATTTTGTCACACGCTGGCAACTGGGCCACTTTTTCTAAAAGTTTGGTGTAGGCCACTCTTGTGTTCTGTACTTGCTGTTTACTGACTGGTTGAAAGCAGAGAGGAAATCAAAGGCAGGAATAAAAGGAGAGCTCACCTGGGGGGAAGGGGGTGGGAGGGGTGGAATTCATTTGTGGGAATGAAACTCGGATGCCCCGCAGACTGCACCGTACACTCTGAATCACCGCCTCTGACAGCTAAAGCATTGCCTCATGTGGAAGACCTGTTGGCTTAGAGTCCGATTTCACGGTCCTGTTGCATGAGCACACTGATATCATGCCTTTTTTAACTGTAAGCCTAGAATAGGTTAACAACAGTGGTCAGTTTGTCACCTGCTGGATGTCCCTAAACAGCTGCTGACCCAGTAATATATGACATCTAAAGAAAGACCAATCATTGTGGTGTAATATAGCGACTGTCACCTGTACGAGGCTAAAAGCAGCTCAATAATGAACCTTTATGTGGCGTGAAGGCTACAAGAGGCTAAACAAGCTGAATAGTGTGGTGCAGGCCTACAGTGCATAGCCTGCTGTTACAGGCTGATGGCTGGTTGAACAGCAATGCTTTGTGAGCCGAGCACCCTCCCCCC